>APFE031558953.1:3189-29975 GCA_000404065.3 Pinus taeda
TTCATTGTGAGAGTTGTATCTTCATCGAGAATAGGAAATCCAAAAAGATCTTAGTTTCCTCTACCTCTACCCCCTCCTCTATTCCTATCTCCACCTCCTCCTCTACCTCTACCTCTACCTCCTCCAATCCTATTTTCCTCACCATTGACATTGTGTAGCTCTCCTTCCCCTTCTTCAGCCATGACAAATTCCTCAGAATTAATATAGGGCTCTTCTAACTCTTCTGGTTCTTCTATAAATGGTTGTTCAAAATATGTTTCTTGTTCCTCTTCTTCACTAGGAACTTCTAATTCTTCTCCCAAAATTTGTTCACTAGCGGAGGATAGAAAAACTACTCCTGTAGTTGGGGATATATGATTTTCTTCAATTACAGCTTCAGTAGATGAAGTAGGTGAAGTTCTCGATTCGATTTTTGATCTTGAGACTTCAGGAAGTCTTTGTCGACCTGCAGATGGAATTTGGGTTTGAGTAGGTGGTGTGGAATTTTGAAATCGAGGTGAAGTGAGTGGATTTGTGGGAATTAAACTTCTTCCTCGTCATACAAATCTACCTCTAGAGTCTCTATCCCTACGCATATCATGTTTTGAATTAATGTTTTTTTTTTTTTTTAACTTCTATTTGTACTTCCCTGACAACAATGCCAAAATGTTTAGCCAATTTAATATACTTAAATTATCAACATAAATTATCAACCAGGGTAGGTATACTGATGAAGCACAAGTGCACTATATGTGCTATAAGTTATTTTATGTTGTTAAGATATCTATGTTCTTGTTAAAGTCTAAACTTAGAATTAATATAAAGATGGTATTACTGATTATATTAAAGAATTGTTCCTTAAAGTTGTTAGTTACTTATCTTAGAAGCTAATTTCTATTGAATCAGTTTATGGATGGTTTAAGTGTGATTCTAAGCTTTACTCTTGTTAAACTGTTTTGGATTTTATCTCTATATTTATGCTGCAGCCAAGCCTGAATTACTATGTGCTAAAGATATTTATTTAATCAGATTGTAAATGAATGATGTCTAAATTTAATTGTCAAGAAAATGGTTGTCACTCTTTTAACAAGTCATAAATCTAATAAACTGAAAAGCAACTACGCTATGAAAATGAAACAATTGAACTACACTAGGTAGAAAGCAAGGAAAATGATCAAATTGTACTAGATAAAAAGAAAATAAAATAACATAATTAAGCTAGGTATAAAGCAAAGGAAATTGCTTATGCAGAAAACGATTCAATTGCGGATTCCATCATACTGCATTTCAAAACACAAAACAGAGCATCTACGATAAAGAAATGAAAGAAATCTATGTGCAATTAGTTAAATACCTGTACTAGATGTAGGGACCCTCCATGAAACAATAAAAAATCTCCAATCAATGCAGTATGGAAAACAGAAACCAAGCTTATTACTCGCAAACAAGTTTAACAAGATGTTCTCAAAATTTACATATATCGATGTGCACCCAAAACATAGAGCAACCATTGCTTTTATAATACTTCTCTGTATAATAGTACAAGAGTTTCAAGCCTACATATATTTATTTCAAACCTATTAAATCAAAATATATCCCTAAATAATCAATTTTCTATTTGGAAAAGAAAATCGATAAGATTTCGTGAAAACTCGATCTCTGTCCTGGCGATAATATTGTAGTTGACTTTGAGGTTGATTGTGTTACCGTGTGATCTTCTTGAAGGATTGGCTTGAGAGAATAGGAAAGAATCCACGAGGGGATCATTCCTCATCCATCCATATCTTCCTTTGCTGAGTTGGAGCATCTGAACATTGTTAACAATGGAGGTAGCTGTAGAAATCAAGATTAGTTGCAGAAAGAGGCCAATTCCATAGCCAAATGCATACTTTAACAAAACAATAAGGTATATAGACAAATATGAAGAAGAAGACATTTAAGCTTACCTTTAATAAAACCTTGTGTCTATTACATTATTCAGGTGATAGGTATAGGAAAAAAAGGAAGAAGTATAGGCAAAAAGGGTGTCAAGGTAAGGTAGTCCTTGGACTCTACACCAATTTTGACTACGTCCCTGGGCCTTGCTCAACAGTGGGGAGGCATTCATTCATTAAGTGACATGAAAAATGAATCAGTACAATCAAAATTTACATAAACTCATACCTCCTTACTGGAAGATGGTTGAGAAATGGAGAGACCAGCTGCAGAAACATACAACACCACTGAATTCCTGGAGAAAAATCATGCAGAAATGCATGTCCAAACACCCAATTCTGAGAAAATGACTTCATGCACCTTTAAGTATATTTTGATACCCCCAAGATTCCTTGGGGCAAGGTTCCAACCGCTGCCAGGAATCAAGGTTCTTCCCTTTGCAATAAAATAATGTTTAATCTGGAAATTCACGCCGGATCCTCCTCGGTGCCTCTGTGGTCTGCGCTTAAGTACTAGGTTGTAGGTGGACTTTACTACATGCGGTGGTTTGGTGCACTAGAAAGAATAGAAAATGGTTGGAGAGGGGTCGAGGGATCAAATCCTGCCCTTCTCGAAATAGGCTAGCGGCTTTGTGTTTTGAATGTGCGATTGTTGTGCATTTGAACATGGTTGTTAATATAGTGCCGCCTGCTCGGGGGCCAGGCGGGTTCAACCCTCGTAGACACCTTTCTCCATTAATACCACGTTGTTGCAGTGGCTCCGATCCACAAGTCGGGGTTCCCGGTCAACGAACCCTGACCCGTCCGCCATTTTAATATGTTTGTTCCGTAGTCCGGGGATGGTTGTTTAGTGGATTTGGCCCACAAGGTGAGGTTCTCGGTTAATGGGCCTCAACCCCTCCATCATTTTAATATGTTTGTTCCTTAGTCCAAGGGTGGTGGGGGTGACAACCCGCCCCCCACCTCATTTTTTGTTTTTATTTATCCTATTTTGATTTTAATACAACCATTAGCAATTTTAGGAATTTTCACAAAACTAGAGGTTATTGGGCATATGAAGTGTCCCACAAATTTTCCCAGAAACTGATCAGATTTCGATGCCGAAATTGACTAGTTTGCTGCCTCCTTAGTCTGCCACTTGTCGAAGTCAACCCTGAACTTTGATTAGATCTATATCCATACGAGCTCGAATTTGAGTGCCATTCATGCCATTGGGATTAGGACGATGAGCACTTCGATCTGATGCTGAGTTCATCGAAATTTTGCCACATTGAATTTTGAGGCTTTTTACCATGCCACTGGTACTTTAGAGATCCACCTGGATCAACGGTTATCAGAACCACTAGAGAGAAGGATAGTAGATGTGAGGGACATGTTGTAGCACAAGAAACCATCTGATATGAGGAAGTGGTCCAACATGGATGTGATATGACCACTTCCAACCCTCTTATTATTCCAGGTATATTTGAGGCTAGAAGGTTTGATGTCCATTAACTTGGAGTGGCTAATAAATTCCTCCATATGCTCTTGAAATGAGTCTCTAAATGGAGATCCCCCATTCTTCTCCCAATAGTGAAAAGTGGTATTAAAATCCTCTCCAAACTTCGAGTCAAATAGGCTATGCAAGGAAGCCCAACATCCTTTATTTTCTCGAAAATGAAATGGCATATAAATATTTATGACAAAACATACCTAATTAGATGCAAGGTTGAGAAAGGAGGTAGTGAGCCAATGTACATTTGTAAGAGAGTTGAGAAACCAAACTTGATACAGATCCCACTAAGTGCAGAGGCCTCCATATGCACTTATGGCATTGACTGAACCATTGACACTGCCACTCCACAACTTTTGTTGCTAAACTAAAATTTCTTGCCCCTCCACTTTGGTGTCCTATAGTAGACCATTTGCAGGTCTTTCCTTTTTTATGAGATATTTTACTTCATTCCTTCTTTTTTCAGACCCCAATCCCCTACAATTTCAGGATATAAGTAGCATTTTTTACTCTTGGGATGAGATGCCCCTTTGGGTGGGGAAATGCCAACACTTCTTTTTCTTACCTTACCACCCGTGTCTCCTACCTGGAGGTTTTTTAGAATGGTATGATGGTCTAGTTGTTTTTCCTTCTCTATTTTCTCTATTCTGATTTCTCTATTTGTCTTCCTACCATATTGATGGGTTCAATGCTATTTCTCTTTAATCTTTTTTTTCTTCTAATTTCTCATCAACTAAACTAGCAAATGAAGCTCCAAAATTACCTTTTCACAGTGAAATAAAATATTCTTCACCTTCTAAGGAATAACCTTAGTTGGATTCTGGTTCTTCATCAGATTTTGAATCAGTCACTAGCTCTATTGATGCTTGGGGAATCATTATATTACTTGGCAGATATGGGACATTATGGTCATTTTGGGGAATTTCTCCTTCTTGCTCTTCCTGAATAAGAGAATTGAACCTATTGCTAGTGATGCCAAGGTTAGTTGATTTACTTGTTCCTTCTCCATTGACAATAGATTTATTCTTATGGAAATTGGGCCCAGGTCCCTTTTGATGAGGTTGTTCGTATTACTGGTTAGAGGGAGGTTGTTGATTTTGAGATCCTTTATTCCTTTTTTCTTGTTTCCAATATTCTCCAAAATCCACTTGCCTTTCCTGTTCCTCTAGTTTTTTTGGGCAATTTTTGGCGAAGTGTCCATAATCATGACAAATTTTGCATTTAAACGAGATTTGATCATAATCCACCTCCAGAATATGGGTCCAACTATCCATGCAGAGGTTGATTGCGACATGTAAGCCTTTTTCCAGATCCACCTCTACATAGATTTAGGCACAAGAGAAAATATCATTGTGAGGGTCCACAAGTTGACATATTTTCCTAGATAATTTCTAATTCTCCTGAAGGTGGCATTGTTCCAGTAGTGCAGGCGAAGGAAGGGTAGCTTCACCCAAACTAGAACATTAGAAGGGATATCACACTCTAGATTGAAGTTAGGGCTCCAACAATCTAGATAAATCCCTTATGCCTCCAAGAAATACATGCCACTTCAAAAGATTATGTCTCAATATGATTTATTTTGAAAAATGAAAGTGTAACCCCTTATCACATAAAGAAGAAGTGACCTCCCCATTGATAAGGGGTTTCTAGTTTTTCTTGACCCGTAATGGATAGATCTAGGGGATGGACACAAACCCATAAACTATCCCATAAGAGCCTGATTTGTAAGTTAAAGTGCTCAAATCTTGACATGAGGGGTGGAAATCTCCACTTTCGAGATTTCACTCAACTTCTTCACGAACTTGGAGGAAGAATCATTTTGGAACTTGGGGCCATTGACAACTAGGTAGTTGAAGGATCCTATCTCTTGATTTGGCTAAGAAGGAAAGGCAAAATTGGTCATGGTTGACCGCTCGACCTAAGCGAAGTACCATAGAATCAAGGTCTGAAAATTAGCGAATGACTTGAAACCAACAATCTTAAGAGGTCACATGGAAGCGAAGGACAGGGGGTATAGGAAAAAGTTGCGGGGGATGCTATGCAAATTTGCTTAGGGCCGCGGGGCTTCTTGGCTCAACAAAGTGAGGAAGGGAGAATTAAAGGTGCTAAGGGTCGTAGGGCTGCAGAGTTAGGCATACATGTTTTAGCTAATTTCCCTCGATAATAGACATGAAGATAGAAATAATAAAAATAGCTAAAAAAAGTAGATACGTGTCATGCTCAAATGAAAGATCATATGAAAAGGTTAATATTTATTGTTGTTAATCTTAATTTATAATAATACAATTTTGATTAAAAATATATAAATTTATTAAAAATATTTAAATAACGGAAAAAATATTTTTGATATTAGCTGTGAATGTGAATATATATAAATAAATTATTTTAAATTAAATAATAAATTAATAAAATAATAATAAAATTTAAAATATTGGTAAAAAAGAAAATCAAATAATTAATTTATCAAATTTTTAAGTAGATTAAATCACTTTCCAAACACAATAACACTTTAATTTGGGTTGGATAGTGTGAAAATTAGGTAGCGTTAAGAATATAACTCTAGATAAACATTTATTAAAAAAAATAAATTCAAATATTAAAATACAAAATTTTAATTGTTAAATAGTTTTGAGTTCACAAATTTAAATTCCAAAGACCATAGAGTATATAGCCCACAAACCTACATATTGTGGACAACATTAACACCATGAATCTCAACCACTCAACGAGTCATCTCTTTTTTGTTTCTGTTTCTGGATAAGTAATATATTTTTAGAGAAACTCTTATCTTTGTTTTTATTATTGATTCCATTTATAATCATATTTTTAATACACATGTCTCCGTATAATAATTAATTACAACAATGATATTGCAAAGAAAGATGCATATTCAAGACTACCCATGTAGAAAATTGCAATTATAAAAACCATATTGCAATTTGAACCTTTATGCATGAAGCAAAAAGAATATGCGGAAAACAATGATATTGGAGATCATATTTTTCAAATCATACAATGATGTTTTTGAGGGCCATACCGTGTATTATCTCCATCATAGCACAAATATTTTTGGTTGCTTTTTGAAGTTTTCTTCTTTAAACTACTTATAAATAAATATTATTTTCATCTTACAAACGAGTAATGTGAATTTAATTCTAAATGAGATCAATAACATAGTTTTTCGTTTATGAATAATTTGAAATGATAATAGAAGTTTCTTTTTGCTTTATTTTTCTTTAATAATAAATTAGGATTTGCTATATGGATTAGAGATTGTTGAAAATTGTAGTGAAAATGGGTTCTTTGTTTTGTGTCTTAATTCACAGAGACTCAATGAGTTTTTCTTTGAGCATGCACGAGTTCTTATGAGTTAGGAGTTAATTCCTAAAAAGTACGATGAGTTCCTAAAATTTAGAGTGAGTTTCTAAAATTCAGGGTGAATTCCTAAAAGTTAGGAAGTATTTATGAAGCAGTTAACTAATGTGTCAAAGTGGAAGGTCGAATTATTAGTCTTCTTGTAGTATACCTAGCGAGGATAATATGTGGTATAGAGTGATATACCTAAAGGAATACTGTGATGCAATAATATAATAAATAAATTGGCCATAGTTAATAAATAAAGTGGTTAACCCACATTACGCAAGGGACCACAAGTAGTTAGGGAAAAATGTGATAAGGCCATTGTATTAAATGTATGATATTGAGTCCCATGGTAATTACTCATGGTATTGTATATATGAAGCCTATATAGAGGCTAGAGACTATCCATTGAGGATGTTGAGTATTGTTTTGTATTGTTAAGCATATGGATTGAAGAGTATTCTCCTTCCTTAAGGAGTGATTGTATGGTGTTACCCTACCTCAAGGGTTTTGATTAATAAATAGAAGCATTTGTATCTTGTTTGGTATTTGCTCTTGGATTTATTTTATCAGAAAATTTATTTTATAAGGAAGGAGAATACTCCTTGAGCCATATGCTTGAAAATACGAAAAAATACTCAACATCCTCAATGAATAGTCTCTAGCCTCTATATAGGATTCATACATACAATACCATGGGTAATTACCATGGGACTCTCAATACCATACATTCAATACAATGGGCTTATCACATTATTCCCTAACTACTTGCGATCCCTTGCATAATGCGGGTTAACTAATTTATGTATTAACTATGGCCCATTTATTTGTTATATTATTACATCACATTATTCCTTTGGGTACCTCCCTCTTTACCCCTATTGTAGTGGCTACAACCAGCTTCCAAAAATTTTCCTAAGCTTCGTTTTGGAGCCTCCCTCATAAAAATCCTAGCATCTTATCTCGCACTGAGCCATGTACTTGTGCTTTCATTGAGTTTTATCTCTTGCTTTATAGCTTGTGTTTGATTACTTGCTTTGTTGTCTAACCACAAGATGACCTCTTCACTTGGTTGCAATCTAGTTCTAGCATTGTCTTGATGACCTGTGCAATCCTAGAGGGCAACCATTCTTGCTCTCAGGAAATGCACATTTCAAGCCAACAGTGAGCTTTGGCTCTAGAATTGCGCAGACCTAGCTAGAAGCCTAGCTTCAGCTGGAAAACTGTGAAGAGCATGAGAGGAAGCCAGAACCACTCAACCCAGGAATTGCGCAGAAGCATTCCCTCAGCAACTAGCCGATGCATGTGCTAGTGAGTTGCCCAGTTCTCTCTGTAACTGCGCAATTTCTTTGTGCATGCATGGCAACCTTTCCCAAAAAAGAAAAAAGAAAAAAATCATCCCTAAAAAATAGGGATATATTTTTAGCAGTCATAGTTACACATGAGTTATTTTTGGAAACCACTGCCATGTGTCACTTTTTCCTAGATTTTTGGCCTTTGCATCATATACCCTAAATCAATAAAATCTATTTAATGGATGTCGCCATATCTCATTTTCATATTCGATCTTGCAGCTATGGCATTCCCGAGGAGATCTAGGAACCTTTGGCACAATCGATGCAACTTTTCTGGGAAAGTCTTACTTTTCTAGTATTTCGCTTCTTTTTTTATCGCTTTTGTTTCATTGGCTTGTGAGAGTATTGTTTTACCCATTTTATTGAATGACCACTGGAGTTTTGATTTGTTTTAGCTTGTACAAGTGTTGTTTTAATTTTTGCATTGCCTTTCCCAAGTGTGGCATGCATAACCCAGTTTTTGCACTAACAGTCGTTGTTGCGGCGACTCTCTCCATAAGCTTTGTTGTTTGTCTATTTGACTAATTCCTGCACTTGCTTTGATCGCATGCATCACCATTCACTCAAATTTACACCAACCATCACTCACACTTTCAAATCTGCTCATTTTCGTGTTGCCCTTGGACAATTCTGGGCTTCCTTGGCCCGAATTTAGCTCTTCCCGGCATGCACTGCGCATTTTTGGATCTCAAGGCTCTGCCTTGGCTCCAAGAATTTCACAGAGGTTGAAAGTGACTGGCTCTAACTGTGCATTGCGCAGTTCCAGGAGCTAGTCCCAGAGTCTTGGCCACTGGTATTGCGCAATGTGCAGCCCCAACTAGCGAAAGCCATATTAAACTACGTGTCGCGCAGTTTCAGTCAGCATCACATCCTCACTGGTAGTTGGGATTGCGTAATGCGTAGATCCAGTTAACAATCACTCACCTCTAAAACCCAGAATTGCGCAATCTTTCCCTACAGTTGCCCAGTTTGTTGCTTGGTCTGTCTAGAAGTGAATTCGATTTCAAGCTAACATTTGCATGCCATGAGTTTCCTCTCTGTCTCTAGGTACCATAGTTGTTGAGAAAATTTTCAGCAGTACAAGTAACATGGCTTCCAAGAGAGTTGCATCAAAGGATATTGTTGAGAGCAGCACCGGGGATGTAGTTGAACATGTGTCAATACAGTTGCCAGTGTATGTAGACACATAGTTGTTCATAGAGAAGACATGAATATAACATGGCAAGAAATCAAGGATATCTTTGCAGGCAACTTCAAGGAACATCTGGAATATCGTAAGGTCTATGTCAACATCCACAAGTCAGGCTTATATAAGGTTGCATGCATGTACCCCACCTTCCCATGTGCGGATATCATTCACTGTATTGTCTCACATACCAATCAATAGACGATGACATTGAGCAATGCCAGTGGAACACATATTGCTACCTTCAGGATGGAAAACTATCATCAAATGTAACACTTACCATAGCCAGTGAACTGCATGGATGTACTTTTCTATTCCCCCAACAACGATGTGAACACTAGAGACACCATAAAGTGTTGGGTGAAAGAGTCATTGAAGTTCAAGTGATACCCAATCATGTCTACAAGACTAAGTGACTAAGAAAGGCCTACCAACTCTTAATCATCTTTGCATGTCAATTGTACGGTTAAGAGAGCACAAAAACCTTTCTATAGAATTGGGTGGTTTTGTTGGGCCAGTTGGTGAATGAAGGAAGGCCTTTCAACTGGTCAGATCTATTGGCTCTTTAGCTAAGAGTGAATGTGGTTAATTCCTGAAATCTGCCCAAGGATGAATAAGTGGGATTCTATATGTCTGTGTACCTATTTGATGCAATATGTGCCCAACATCAATTTCTTGGCATGGGTTGGACAAGGACACTATCATAGAATGTTGTGAACATTTATTGCAAGTTTCTTTCTGAGTGCAGCTACTGAGGATTCACGGCAAGGCTATCTAACCATTTCATCATCCCGGTTTAGAAGCTGATCTTTGAGTAGGATCCACTTTGCATGTCCCAAGAAGCGATGCAAGCATTACTTAACATTGCAGATTGGTATGCCTCACCTGGTGGCACCTTCATTAGGATGTTTGACAGAGAGAAGCATCTACATTTGCTACCAAGGTTTTCCACAGATAAGTTGGTCATGCAAGAGGTTTCATATCACATCTCCACAAGGTTATTAGTAGGACTTCACAGGAGGGAGAAGGCACCATGGCCTACTCTTCCTTTGTAGATTGGATTGTATGAGATCTGGAGCTTGAAGGATGCGGATGTCGAGGCAAAGGACTTCAAAAAGTTTGAGTTTGGAACCAAGAACTACAATCCATATGATCCCCACTACATATGTAAGAACCACAGTGTGAAGGTGTATTATCCATGGATTCACGTGACATTTCAATGGGTAGAGGAAGATCCTTGGATGTATTGTTACATCTCTTCCATTCTCAATGAACCTATCAACATGGAGATAGAGTGGAAGGCTGCTTTGAAGGAAACAACACCTTAGGAAGTAACAACAACAACAACATTGAGTATCAAATTGACACAGGAGAAAGGAACCAGGAATATTGCTGAGAACTCGGAGGCTGAGAAAAGCTACAAGTTCAGAGAATATCCTCTCGTTGAGAAAGCAGCTTTGGCAGTGGAGGCAAAGAGGCAAAAACACATAATGAGAGTAGAACAGAGGAAGAGAGAGAAGCAAAGGTTGGAAGATGTAGAAAGGAAGTTGTAGGAAATAAAGAAGAAGCTGAAAGAAGAGTAGGAGCTAAGAAGGAGAAAAAAGGAAGAGAAGAAGAAACAAGAATAGGAAGAAGGACAAGGTGTGATGACAGAAAAAAATTGCGCCTATATAGGTTGAGGATTCAGAACAATCAACAGATGAAGAAGAGGGTGAGCAGGTGCAGGTTCGGGAAATTTCTCAGTAGATTGAGAAAATGATTGATGCAATGGACATGCAAATGGAATAGGAGCCACAAGACCAAGATATTGACCTCATGCTGAGAGCGTCCGAGGTCACCCCACAATCTCCACCACCTCCAGTATTAGAACCAATCCCAAGTGAGCAAGGAGAGCTATCCTCCTTGATGATGATCCAATGATGGATGTGTACAATCTATCATTTGATGAGTCACAACAGAGGATTGTACAAGTGTGGAGAAATCATCTCCCAGATGATCACCTATCACCTGCACATATAGAGGAAAGGGTGATTGTGGTAGATGTTAAAAAAAATCCAACTTCCATGGCTGATGCCTCTAAGGCTTATGCAGAAGCCAAGAGCTCAATTTTCAAGTTCTTTTTAGCAGAGAATTATCAGATGGCAAAGGATTTGCAAGAGGCTAGGAAGAGGGCAAAGCAATCCACAAGATCCACTATGACAGAAATGAGGAAAGCGATACTTGTTGAAGTGTCGACCCTTGAGACCACCATGCAGAAAATTTATGATGGATTTTTCACGTGCACAAGGTAGTCGTTCATCTATATGGTTTTCAGCAGCGATGCATGAAGATTTCCCAAAATCTCAAGTACATACATTCTTCTATTACACACGTGCAAGAATGGAAAATGATATACAAGGGATCCCCGCTTTACTCTCACAAGATAATGAAGATGTAGGTAGAGCTAGACAAAGCACAGATCCAAATGTTGATCTGAAACTATGAGAAACTCCCTCCACTCATTAGTAGCATTGAGGCTTCCTATGAATGATTGTTCAAGAGTCTGGATATCATGGTGAAAACACATAGGATCCCTTCAATCGGTTCCCTCACCGAAGGCATTGAGAAGAGCCAAGTCCGGTTGGAGGTTGACAGGTACATGGAGCAATTGATGCAAGAGGCCATCAACGATGACTTATAACTAAGCACAGAAAACATGCAGAGGTACATTGGTGGTCCAACCACACTCAAGAAGACGTTGTACATGCTTCAAGATGAGTTGGAAAAAGGCTCTAGAATCATATACCCGGAAGCAATGGAGGCAAGAGTCTGTTTCCAGAAAGACATTACCAAACTGTATGGGGACAACATAGCATAGTACCAAGCTTGGTACCAGTTCGTCATAGAAGACCATAAAGAGGGTGTTGCTGAGTTGGTCTTTCCCCAAGCTCCTGAGTGATGGTGTTTGTCTTGTTAGGCTAACTCAAGCCTATTTTTTCCCACATGGGTATATATGGAAATTGTATATTATTTGTAAATATATTGTAAGTGAAATTCCAAGTGTCATTGGAATGTGAATAGTCACTACGTAATGTAAAGAGTTATTTGTAACGGAGTTGAAGAATCATGATGGTAGTTAAAGAGTCAAAGGGGAATGTCAAGGGTCACCCCACCCTTTGTTATATATATAACCTCATAACTCATAGTAGGGGATTTTGGCGGCCAAGCTTTTGGCTAGGCTTCGGCTTAGAGAAGGCTTGGAGAGTATTGTGACGTGCCTTGGCTTCTCCACAACATAGAGCGAGTATACTTCTTTGGAGGAGCAGGCAGTGTTGACTGTAATGTTCCACTATTGAGGCTAGTGGCTGTAAATGGTGTATGTATGGATGGAACTTTCACTTAATATTATAACTGAGGCAACACGATTTCATGCATATGTTGTTATTGTAGTTGGACTATTCTGGTTGCTTTAGAAATGTAAGTTTTTTAACTTACGCATTTGTGTATGAACTATTTTGTATACCATTTTATGAATCTTGTTGAAGGTATGTTGTTGGATTAACCCTCACTTTGGTTTGTGGACTATTCCTCTTTGAGCTTGTGATGTCATTTTCCTTTCAGGTTGCATATGATTACAGGCTTCGAAGGGGCACACTTTCTTTCCCCTCAGTGTGTTAGGACCCCCATGCATCTCACTTGAATCGATGCAAGGTCACACACTTTATTATGACCAAAACTATCATACTTACCTTTGCGCGCTACTGTGATCAAGGCACTAAATTACCACACATTGTTGGAACTCCTACTCCAAACGGTGTGAGGTCTAGTTGGGACTTCTTACCAGGGAGATCCCCTCAAATGTTGGCGGGTCCAACACCGTCAAGATTTCAAGTGCTATAAGGAGGGACAGATGACAAGATGAGCCCTCAACGTATATTTTGAATCTCTGCACATCATTCATGACTTACATCACAATCTCAACTCCGACATGTTTTTCTCATGCACATGATTTCGAAGTGTCGGAGGATGTCATCGATAACTTTTCACGACTCAAATACGATGGTGAATGCATAATAGCCTTGTTAAGACACGAAGTTGCCTTTTTGGGCTTCTATGACAGGAATGAAGCCCCCTCAGACGAAATTACCTGTGGGCTGTTCACTTACACGTTCGAAAGTCATGTTAATAAATGGTATCTCACATTGCCCACAACCTCTATTCACTCTTTTAATCACATGATTAGAGAGTTAGTTAATTATTTCTTCCATTATGACCATAAAACACTTAATAAAAAAATTATGGAGTTACGAAAAACACTTGTTGAATCTATTGTGTAATTTTGGGAAGTCTTCCATAATCTTGAATTTCAAATCCCTGAAGATGAAGTTGGTTAAAAATTTCTCAGAGAAATATTTCAATATCTTCTTCACATATCTAAAAATCCACTTGATTTAGAATAATTCAAACCCCTCACATCATACCTCAGTGTTAGAGCTTCCAAATCTAAGACGGAAAAGGTCGTTGTCACTAGTGTCTCTCCATCCTCCTCTCATCAAACAACTCTAGCTCTGCAAGACTAGGTGGGAGAAGTTGTGAACCAATCCGTTGAACTGACACTTCCTCCCACCCACCTGCTCTGGATATTTATGCAGATTTGGACTGCAACCCTGATGGTTGTCATGTGATATCGTTCTCTCAACCTCCATCCTCTAGTTCCTATGATCCTCCGAATTTTACTGTGTTGTGTTCATCTGTTTCAAACTCCACATGTGATGTTCACGAGGATCAAGTTGTCGACAAAGTTGGTGTTGAGCACCCAACCTACGCTATCACTTTTGATGAGTATGTATGGGAATATGAAGAAGAAGCCATAGTGAAGGGTGACCTCCTTTTCTCCGCACCTCATGTGCTTTATCCTGACATCTTCTGTGATCCTACCACTTCTAATTGTTCTTTTGAAATCTCATCCCCGAATGTCTCTACTTCTGATCATTCACAAAACACTAAGGATGTTAGTTATTCATTGATTGGGAAGAGGAAAAATATTTCTTTTTGAATCCACCTAACCTCTCATCTTTCATTTCTGGAAATTCAAAAGGTGAAAAATTTTGTTTCTCATCAATCCCTTTGTATGATTCGTTAGATCATGAGGATGCCGATGCAAAACTCAAATTTTCTGATCATGGTTGTCATGATATTTTACTCATTCATTTCATCATGATTCTGATTCACTTACTGTTGATCTTTCTAAGCCACCAGTCTTTGATGAAACATCTTCTTATGAAGTGGATACCCCTCAAGATGTTGAGGCACTTCAGCCCAAGCTGATGGTCATATCAGGTTTTCACATCCCTAAGGTCAGTTCCACTTCCGATCAAAAATATGTTGAATCACCGCAGGCTCCTCATCACTCTCTTGTTCGCATTGAAAATCAATCTAGTTTACAGATTTCACATCCTCCACTAGAATCACACGATCCTATCGCTCATGCATTAGAGGAGTCATATGTAGCAAGCCAAGTTATGAAACGAAAGTTTTCTTATTTTTGCATGTTTTCTTGTTTGTCAAGGTCAAAAGAGTGTACATGCTTGTCATCTATGCACAATGTGATACAACGCCATGATACGTCTACAAAGTGCCTTCCATGTGCTTTTACTTTGTCCTTTTCTGTGGAGGCATTCAAAATTCAAGCATGTTGGTTTTCATTGCTTTATCTTTCTTTCTTGTTGGTTTTCCTGAATATATTTCTTGTCAATCATGCCTTCACATACATGATCCAACCAATGCATTGGTCACTGCATTAGAAATATCACTTCACATGAATAGGCCCATGCACAATTTAGCTTAGGAATAGGATTAGTACTTAATTTCTTGTTTGTGTTTTCATGTTTTGCTTTCGCTTACTTTCTTTGCTTCATTTTACTGCATTCCTTTGCTTGTTTTCTTGTTATGCACCCGTAGGACTAGTTTCCCATGAAACTGTGTTTGGCTTTTTGAGACAAGCAGGGTGAAATACAAGAGGACTTGTACAACTATCAAAATTTGGTTATCTGTTTATTCCCTTTCTTTATGAAAAACTTGCGTTTCTTCAGTCGATGATACCCTTATGGAAAATATGTTCCTTTTAGAGTGAGTCTTGGTGAAAACACAACGCTTGCACTTTTAACTAGTACTGCCTACTATAATTGGTTTTCTATATTCGGTTAACCCTTTTCGACTTAGTAAAGTAGAGTAAGGTGAGGGGGAAAACCTTAACAAGTATGTCAGAGGTATATATAACATCCTTCTCTGAAGGGACAACCTCTTTTTATCTCAATAAGTTGGGATCCCTCTTCCACCTCATTAAATAAATGAGTGCCTATGCACACTTCTTTAAAAAATGAAAAATGAAAAAATAAAATAAAGGCAAAAGAAGAGAAAGGATTCCTGCGCAGAGAAATGAAGCAAGTAACTCTGTTGGGGTACTTTCCAGGCTTGCTGGAAGCAGTGAAATGCTTGTGATCCTGAAGTGACTCCACGGGGTACTGTCCAAGCCTGATGGCAACGGAGCAACACTAAAGATGAAACTTAAACTATGAAAGACTATATTACTTTTGCATCGATATACCCCTCATCCCCAATAAAAAAACTCAGCTGACTTGGCTTGGTATGTGTGCAATCGATAAAAGAGAATGTTAGGGACTACATCTTTAACTCAAGTCACTAAAGGAACAATGACAATCAAAGAATCGAACAATACTTCCAAAAGAGTTAGATTCACTTTACACAAGACAACATCCATACATAGAGCTAGAGTTTTACCAGTATGTCGCCAATGTTGTAGAACCTACAACAACCCTCCAAAATTTTTCCTAAGCTTCATTTTGGAGCCTCCCTCCTAAAAATCCAAGTAGCTTATCTTGCACTGACCCAGGTACTTATGCTTTCACTGAGTTTTATCTCTTTCTTTATATATTGTGTTTGCTTACTTTCTTTGCTATCTAACCACAAGCTGACCTCTTCACTTGGTTGTAATTCGGTTCTAGCACCACCTTGATGATCTGTGCAATCCTAAAGGGAAGCCATCCTTGCTCTTAAGAAATGTGCAGTTCAAGCCAATAGTGAGCTTCGTCTCCAGAATTTCACAGAACCAACTGGAAGCATGCCTTCAGCTGGGACATTGTGTAGAGCATGAGAGGCAACCAAAGCCACTCAACCCAAGAATCGCACAAAAGAATTCCCTCAACATCTTCCTGAAGCATGTGTTGATGAGTTGCCCTGTTCTCCCCGGAACTGCGCAATTTCTCCGTGCATGCATGGCAGCCTTTCCTAAAAAAGAAAAAAGAAAAAAAAAGCAAAAAATCATCCCTAAATAATAGGGATCCATTCTTAGTAGTCATAGTTACACTTGAGTTATTTTTGGAAATTGCCACCATGTGTCACTTTTTCCTATATTTTTGGCCTTCATGTCATAAACCTTAAATTGATCAAATATATTTAATGGATGCCACCAAAGCTCATTTTCACATTCGATCTTGGAGCTCTATCATTCTCGAGGAGATCTAGGAACCTTCGGCACTGTCAGCACAACTTTTCTGGGTAAGTCTTGCTCTTCTAGTCTTTCGCTATTTTTTCTGTCGCTTTTGTTTCCTTGGCTTGTGAGAGCGCTGTTTTACCTGTTTTATTGAGTGACCGTTGGCGTTTTGACTTATTTTATCTTATAGAAGTGTTGTTTTAATGTTTTCATTACCTTTCCCAAGTGTCGCATGCATAACCTAGTTTTTACACTAACAGTCGTCGTTGTATTGACTCTCTCCATAAGTTTTGTTGTTCTTCTACTTGAATGATTCCTACACTTGTTTCGATTGCATGCATCGCCATTCATTGATATCTGCACCAACCATCACTCACACTTTCAGATCTTCTTGTTTTCATGTTTCCCTTGGGAATATCTAGGCTTCTTTGGTCCGAATCTAGCTCTTCCCGACATGAATGTGCATTTCTGGATGTCAAGGCTCTTCCTTGGCTTCAAGAATTACATAGAGTCTGCTAGTGACTGGTTCCAACTACACACTACGCAGTTCCAGGAGCTAGTCCCATAGTCTTGGCCACTTTGATTGCGCAATGCACAGTCCCAGCCATCACAAGTTAGACTTAATTGCTCATTACACAGTTTTAGTCAACATCACCTCCTCACTGGTAGTTGGGACTATGCAATGCATAGATCCAGCTGACAGTCACTCATCTCTGAAAGCCATAAATGCACAATCTTGCGCAGTAGTTGCCTAGTTTGTTGCTTCGTCTATCTGGAAGTGATTTCAATTTCAAGCTAACATTTGTATTCCATGAGTGTCCTCTATGTCTCTAGGTACAACAAATGTTGAGCATATTTTCAGTATTATAGGTAACATGGCTTCCAAGAGAGTTGTGTCAAAGGATACCGTCGAGAGCAGCACTGGGAATGTAGTTGAACAAGTGTCAATGAACTTGCCAGTCTATGCAAACACACAAATGTTCATAGAGAAGGACATGAATATAACATGGCAGGAAATCAAGGATACCTTTGCAGCCAACATCAAGGAAGATTTGGAAGATTGGCATGTCTATGTCAACATCCATAAGTCAGGCTTATATAAGGTTTCATGCAGGTACCCCGCCTTCCCATGTGCAGACATCATTCACTTGATTGTCTCACATACCAATCCAAAGATGATGACATTTAGCAGTGCCAGTGAAACAAAACTTGCTACCTTGTGGATGAAAAACTATCATCAGATGTATCACTTACCACAACCACTGAACCACATGGATGCAATTTTCTATGCCCCCAACAACAATGTGAACACTAGAGACATCATAAAGTGTTGGGTGAAAGAGTCGTCAAAGTTCAGGTCGACACCTAGTCATGTCTACAATACTAAGTCACTCAAAAAGGCCTACCAACTCTTGATCATATTTGCATGTCGATTGTATGGTCAAGAGAGCACGAAGACCTTTCCAAAGAATTGGGTGGTTGTGCTAGAATAGCTGGAAAATGAAGGAAGGTCATTCAAATGGTCAGATATGTTGGCTCTTCAACCGAAATTGCATATGACTAATGCCCAAAATTTTCCCAAGGATGAGAAAGTGAGATTCTATATGTCCACGTACCTACTTGATACAATCTACGCCCATCATTAGTTTCCAGGCATGGGTTAGACATGGACACCATTAGAGAATGTTGTGAAAATTTATTGCAAGATTCTTTCTGATTGTAGCTACTAAGGAGTCATGGTGAGGCTATATGACCATTTCATCATCCTAATTTACAATTTAATCTTTGAGGAAGATCCACCTTTCATGTCCCAAGAAGCGATGCGGGAATTACATAACATTGCAGATTGGTATGCCTCACCCGGTGGCACCTTCATCAGGATGTTTGACGGAGAGAAGCCTTCGCATGTGCTACCAAGGTTTTCCACGGATAAGGTGGTCATGAAAGCATATCACATCTCCATAGGGTTATCAACAGGACTACACAAGAGGAAGAAGGCACCATGGCTTGCTCTTCCTTTGCAGGTTGGATTGTATGAGGCCAAGGACTTAGAAAAGTTTGAGTTCGGCACCAAGGAATACAATTTGTATGATCCCCATTGAATATGTAAGAAACATTGTGTGAAGGTGTATTATCCATGGATCCACAAGACATTTCATTGGGCAGAGGAAGATCCTTGGAAGTACTGTTGCAACTCCTCCAAGCTCAATGAACTCGTCAACATGGCTATAGAGTGGAAAGATTCTCTATAGGCAGTAGCACTGTAGGAAGAAAAAACAACAACAACAGTGAGAACAAATCGACATAGGACAAAAGAAAGAGAAAGATTGCCGAGAACCCAACGAATGGGCAAAGCTAAAAGTTCAAAGAATATCATCTCATTGAGAAAGAAACTTTGGCAGTGGAGGCAAAGAGGAAACAATGCATCAAGATAGTAGAACAGAGGAAGAGAGAGAAGCAAAGGTTGGAGGATGCAGAAAGGAAGTTGTAGGAAACAGAGAAGAAGCTGAAAAAAGTGCAGGAGCTAAGAAGGAGAGAGAGGGAAGAGAATTAGAAACATGAAAAGGAAGAAGGTCAAGGCATAATGACAGAACAAACTGCGCTGATATAGGTTGAGGAGTCATAAAAACTAGCATATGAAGAAGAGGGTGAGCAGGTGTAGCTTTCAGGAACTTTCTCAGCAGATTAAGAAAATGGTTGAAGAAAAGGACATGTAGTTGGAACAAGAGCAATACGACCAAGACATCGACCTCATTCCAAGAGCATCCAAGGTTGCCCCATAGTCTCCACCACCTCCAGTGTTAGAATCAGTCCCGAGCGAGAAAGGAGAGGTTGTCCTCCTTGATGATTTTCCAGTGATGGATGTGTACAATCTGTCATTTGATGAGTAACAACAGAGGATTGTACAGGCATAAAGAAAGCATCTCTCGAATGATCATGCGTCACCTACACATATAGAGGAAAGGGTGATTATGTGAGATGTTAGAAAACATCCAACTACCATGGATGATGCCTCTAAGGCTTATGTGGAAGCCATGAGCTCAACTTTCAAGTTCTTCTTAGTAGAGAATGATCATATGGAAAAGGACTTATAAGAGGCTAAGCAGAGGGCAAAACAATTCGCAGGATCTGCTATGGCAGAAATGAGGAAAGTGATGCATGCTGAAGTATCGAATCTTGAGATCACCATGTGAAAACGTTATGATCAATTTGTCATTGTGCACAAGGAAATTGTCCATCTATATAGTTTTCAGCAGCAGTGCATGAATATTGCCCAAATTCTCAAAGACATACATGCTTCTATTGCACACGTACATGAACGGAAAATAAGATACAAGGGAGCCCTGCTTTACTTGAGAAAGATAATGAAGCCACATGCAGAGCTAGACAAAGCATAGATCTAGGTGTTGATCTGAAATTATGAGAAGCCCCCTCTGCTCATTAGTAGCATTGAGGCTTCCTATGCACGGTTGTTCAAGAGTCTGGATGTCATGGTGAGGACACACAAGATACATTCAATTGGTTCCCTCACCGAAGCCATTGAGAAGAACCAAGTCCGACTGGAGGTCGATAGGTACATGGAGCAGTTGATGTGAGAGGCCACCAACGATGACTTACAGTTGAGCGCAGAAAACATGTAGAGGTACATCAGTGGTCCAACCACACTCAAGACAATATTGTGCATGCTTCAAGATGAGTTGGAAAAAGGCTCCAGAACCATATACCTAGAAGCCATGGAGGCAAGAGTTTGTTTCCATAAAGACATCACCAAACAATATGGGGACAACATATCACAGTACCAAGCTTGGTATCAGTTCGTCACCAAAGACCATCAAGAGGATGTTGTTGAGTTGGTCTTTCCCCAAGCTACCAAGTGATGGTGTTTGTCTTGTTAGGCTGACTCAAGGCTATTTTGTCCCACATGGATATATGTGGAAATTGTATATTATTTGTAAATATATTGTAAGTGAAATTCCAAGTGTTAATAGTGGAATATGAATAGTCATTATGTAATGTAAAGAGTTATTTGTAAAGGAGTTGAAGAGTCATGAGGGTAGTTAAAGAGTCAAAGGGGAATGTCAAGGGTCACCCACCCTTTGTTATATATAGAACCTCATAACTCATAGTAGGGAATTTTGGGATCCAAGCTTTTGGCTAGGCTTTGGCTTAGAGAAGGCTTGGAGAGTATTGTGACGTGCCTTGGCTTCTCAACAACGTAGAGCGAGTATACTTCTTTGGAGGAGCAAGCAGTGTTGACTGTAATGTTCCACTATTGGGGCTAGTGGCTGTCAATGGTGTATGTATGGATGAAACTTTCACTTAATAATATAATTGAGGCAACACGTTTTCATGCATATGTTGTTATTATAGTTGGACTATTCTAGTTACTTTAGTAATGTATGTTGTTTAACCTAGCATTTGTGTTTGAACTATTTTGTATGCAATTGTATGAATCTTGTTGAAGGTGTGTTGTTGTATTAACCCGTTAGTTTGGTTTGTGGACTATTCCACTTCCATCTTGTGATGTCATTCCACTCGTGTGTTCCTTTCAAGCTGCGTACTATTACATGCTTCTAAGGGGCACACTTACTTTCCCCTCCGTGTGTTAGAACTCGCATGCATCTCAATTGACTTCCTGCAAGGTCACACACTTGCTTCCGACCAAATCTATCATACTTACCTCTCCGCACTACCATGGTCAAGGCACTACATTACCACCCACTGCTGGGACTCCTACTCCAAACAGCCAGAGGTCTAGTTGGGACTTCTTATAGGGGAGATCACCTTGAATGTTGGCAAGTCCAACACCGTCAACAACCCCATATTATCCCCTAGGTATACTACACTTCTAGTGTAATTTAATTGATGAAAAGAACCTGTGGTTGAGTCTCAAGAGATAGGACGAGTTGCATGATTAGTTAATTCATGCTAACTCAAACAATCACAAAAAGAAAATCCTAAATTAGAAACTCACCAAATTTGGTGATTTGAATTGCTTTAAAAGGAAGAGCGAAGGCACATTGTTACTCATTGTTTTGTGAGCATGGGTTGGAGAGGCAAAGCAATAGGATTACATGCAAGATTGTGTGTGATCTTGTGAGGAAGAGTGTGCAAGAGAAACTTGTGCACAAAATTATTGTGAGGAAGAGTTCCCTTGGGAAGTGCGCATAGAAATAGGAGGAAATTCATATTTGACAGGAGCACCTATTGCGTAAGGATTTAGAGAGCAGACCAGGCTGCAACAATTTTTTTTCAAGCCTAGAAAGGTAGGGAGAAGGGTGTTTTCTCTATTAAAAACAAAGTTGTATTGTAAGAGATCATTCTTTAGTTTCTATCAATAATATTCTCAACCAGTAGAGGGTTTTCCAAGTTAGGTTCCCTAGAAATTTTGTGTCTTGAATTATATGAATTTTGTTTATTTATGTTCGTATTCCGTTGCAAAGTTTAGTAAATAAATTTTGTGTTTATATGAGAAGAAATTATATTTCAGATCGCTCGCTCATATTAGCATATAAAAAATTCATGGATTTTCTAAAAAAATTGCTTTAAATGATATTTAGAATTAGAAATTCACATTTAAATATTTTTTACTCCATTCACTTTTCCATTGTATCTTTGTTTCATCACTTGTTCTTTCACTAATCATAAACCATATGCTAATAAGTGTTTTTAGTATTCCCTTTCCTGCTTTTTGGGAACATTCTTATTATACTTGCAGAAAGGAGGTTATATTGTTTTCATTTATGGTAAAAAAAACTTTGGCTCTTATTTAATTGGTAAAATTTTGAAATCAATTTACAAAGTCTATTAAAGTTTTTTTAAAATTATATATTAAATTTATTTTTTTGAAAAACAATGGATAATTTAACACTGTTTAAAAATCAAATTGTCAGAAATAAAAATTGTTAAAAAAAATGCTTCATGTCTATTTTTTTATCCAATAACTATTTAATGCTTTATATGTATTTTTTTAAGTGTCTTGATTTGACACATTGACAGATTATTTACGCTTCACTCGATCCAATTATTTATTTTCGTTTATGAAATGTTTTGCCTTAATAAACACATTTGAAATTAGGATCGAGATAATATGGCTACACAGTTTAAATTCACAAACAAATTATTGCCAAGATGTATAATACCCCACAAATTATTGGCAAGATGTATAATACCCCACATTGAATAGATTGGTATGAGGGTTGATATCCCAACCAATTGCACTCCAGTTAATGTACAGTGCGACATGGCACGAAGTAATGGGGTGGTCTCGACCAACCACAATGGATTTAATGTTTAGGAATACATAACGATACAAATTAATTAAAAAAAATAAAATCTAATCTCTCATATATATAATTTTAATTTTAATTTTAATTTGCATATTAAATATAAACAAGTTAATATAATTATTACTATAATATCAATTATTTCATTTATTTGATATTAAATTTAATATAATATAATTTTTTTAAATTTAATATAATATAACTTTGAGAAGAATTTTTGGCAAAAATCACATAGAGATATTTTTGTCGACACGTTTCGAACCAACCAATATGGTTCGTCTTTAGAACCAACCAATGTGGTTCGTCAGGACAGGTTGAATGAGCATATCTTGCTATGCATTATAACCAATCAATGTGGTTCATCGTCAGGACAAGTTGAATGAGCAGATCTTGCTATGCATTATAAAGATTGGGTAGAATATCCAATGACCAAATTTCTAGACCAGGTAATGGCTAGAATGAACCAACCAATGTGGTTCGTCAGGACAGGTTGCATGAGCATATCTTGCTATGCATTATAACCAACCAATGTGGTTCATCGTCAGGACAAGTTGAATGAGCAGATCTTGCTATGCATTATAAAGATCGGGCAGAATATCCAATGATCAAATTTCTAGACCAGGTAACGGCTAGAATGATGACAACTAGATTTGACCAAATTTCTAGACCAGGTAACGGCTAGTTTGACTATGAAGGGTATAAACAAAATTTATTCAAATAAGTTAATTCGGTTCTTAATTTTCTTATTAAAATATACGTAAATGGACAATTTTATAATTATAAATATATATTAGAATAAGTGAGTTAATATACTATAATCAATTAAAAAAATCAAGTAATTAAAAATAGAGAATAGTTAATTAAATTTAAAATAAAATACAATTAAGGGAAATTGAACCTTATTTAAATTAGTAAAAATAATAAATTTTTATTTATCAAAGATGCTAATATAGATATTAGTTAGTTGTATAAGTTTAAAAATAGAAAAATTTATAAATATTAATTCTATTTTAAAATATAAGCTAAAAGGACATATATTTATAAATATATATTAAAATAAATAGATTAGTTTCATATTCATAGTTGAAGAGCATCCCAATATAAAAATATTAGAGAATTACAATATTAATTAATAGTTTATTAAGGGTAAATTAGTATATTTTAGTTTAATTAAATTACAAAAAATTAATATAAATATATATATATATATATATATATAGTATATATAATAATATATATATATATATTCAAAGAGCTTAAATATATAAATATTAGAGAATTCAAGTATTAAAAAAAGAAAAAAATATCACTTAAGGGAGAAAATGACTAGGAGGAGAGGGCTGGGACCAAGCAACTACTGATCTTCCAGCCATCCTCTCTATTGAGATTATTCGGCCTTTTTTCAATCTCAATGGCTTCCTTAAGTTTCCGGTGATGGAATTGCAACACTCTAGCAATCACACTAGCTTCTTCGATGCAAACATGATGATTGGTTTTCTCTACATGCTCTGCTAAAGCGGAAGACTTGGTTCTCATATGCTTGAGGTCGGCTGCGTGCTCACTAATCCTTTGGTTAATGGAGTGACCAGTCTCAATAGGGGGTCCCACATGAACAAGGAATAATATAAACACCTTTCATGTCCTTGGGGTCAATAGGATCCTTCATAGATCTGAGGGACTTACAAATGGTGTTAAGAGGTCTAAAGGTTGTGGGGACATTATGCTTCTTAAGAATCCTCGCAATCCTATCCGTGGTCCCTTGAACATACAGAAAATGGACACTAGGAATTTGTTCCTTAGGTTCTCTTCTGGATAACGAATCCTTAGTTGCTTTGAGGAAAGCCTTTTGTCCCAAATGTCTGCTATAACCGTTTTCAACAAAGACATTAAGGAGATGGGAATTCTCCTCCTCGAAGCTCCTTTCATCAGAGATCCTTAAGGCCCGAGTCGCCAAGGTGTTGAGAACCCCCAACTTCTAGGCTGGGAAATGGTGGGAACTAGCATGAAGATACTACTCCGTATGAGTTTTCTTGCGAAACACTAGGTGGGAGAGGGAACCATATTCTTAGAGATAAGAATATCAAGGAATGGGAGGTAACCATCGACTTCTTGTTCCTTAGTGAACTTGATGGCCGAGGATTGATTATTGAGATGATCGAAGAAGACATCTAACTGCTCTTGGCCGTGAGACCAGATGACATTAGTGTCATCCACATATCTCTTCCAAAGCTTGGGTAGGAGACGGGCTGAGTTCAAAGCCTTAGATTCAAAATCCTCCATAAAAAGATTGGCAACAACAGGGGATAGGGGTGAGCCCATGGCAACTCCACAGGTTTTCTCAAAGAACTCACCTTCAAAATTGAAAAAGGTTGAAGTGAGGCAGATCTCAACTAACTGAGTGGTATCAGGATCAGTTAGACGGTTGATCACTTCCATGGCCTCATTTATAGGGATGCAAGTGTAGAGGGAAACAACATAAAAATTGACAAGAATGTCTCCAAAGTTCAGCTTGATGTCCTTGAGATCCTTAATAAAGGAAGCCGAGTCTTTAACGAAGGACCCTGCATGACCAACTAAGGGTTTAAGCTTCAAGGCAAGGAACTTAGCAAGAAGATAAGTCGATCCGAAGTGATGATTGACGCTATGTGATTCATTTCACTAGTTTCAATCCCACTTCTTCACCCTTGTGAGCACCACTTGATGCAATGAGTGCTAAGTGAACTATTCAAAATTCACGAGAAATTAGTCAATTACGACTACCTCTCATGGAAATGGTCATACGTGAATGACTTACTTAATGTAGTTGAATCCCAAAATGATATCTAATGAAAATATTATAATTAATTAAAATTAATAATTAAATAATTATATTATATATATATATATATTATATATAATGTATGTATGTATGTATGTATGATATGTATATTGTATGTATGTATGTATGTAATGAGGTATATAATATTATATATATAATATAATATATATATATGTAGTATGTATTATGTTAAAAAGATGTATATGTAATTATTTAGTTTATTTGGTTTTTTTGGTCATATTTTTAGTGATTTATATATTATATAGTAGTGTATTCTTTTCATCCTAGTTACAAAAACTTTTGTTATCAATTATTTTTTTGCATAAGCGGCAACGATGCATATTACACTTGTTACTTTTTATTTGTTTTGGTTCAAAAGATTGATATTGGGGTAAAGTGATTTGAATTCGAATGGAAATTATATTTATTAAATATTATTATATTATTATGAATATATGTTAATGAAAATTTATTTTAATTTTGGGTTTATTATATGTTGAGAGGAATCAAATTTGCAAAGTGTAAATCTTTATTAAAAAAATAACGAAAGAGAAAGCTTTGTGCCTTAAGAAATTAAATTCCTCTTAGCCCATAGTTAATTCAAAGTTAAGATGATTCTACACTTATTCTTTACATATTTAAATACCATTTGTCAACTCCAAGTTAAGTATAAAGGGAATTAAACATCTCCCTTATACAAAGAGTACAACATTAATATGTTTTAACCATGAGCTTAGATTCATTTTAACTTTGGATTTATCATACACTTCAAAATTTTATCAAGAAATGATTTTTTAATTAAAAAACCTAAGGAAATAAAAATGAATTAAAGAATTTGCACCTATACAGATTTAGTTCTTCCTAACAAATCCAAAATAAAGAT
>APFE031558953.1:36571-93562 GCA_000404065.3 Pinus taeda
GGGTCATGACATTGGATGAGGATATGGTGAGTCTAGCACTCCTTGGCCTTCCTAAGAGCTGGCATAGCTACCAGGACTTGGTGAATGGAAGGGAGAAACTTCCAGATTGGGAACGACTATGGTCGGATTTGATGCAAGAGGAAATCAGACGGAGCACCAGAGGCAGTTATTCATCCATGCATGATGAGGAGAATTGTGCCTTAGCGAGTAAGGTGAAGAAGGGGAAGGAGAAGGTTTCTCTTTCCGAATCCAGTTCTTCCAATGATGGGAAGAAGGTTGACAAATCGAAAGTTCAATGCTTTTGTTGTCATGAGGTGGGCCATTATGCTGCAAATTGTCCACGGAGGAAATCCAAGAAGGGATTTGGGAAGGATCTGAAGGTGAGGCACTTGCTTCACAGTTTGAGTTGGATTTCACACTCATCGCATGCATGGTTTCATCCATGGTGGGAAGTGGTTGGTTTCTTGACAGTGGAGCTTCTTTCCACATGACTAGCGACAAGAGTTTGTTCAATACTTTGGAGGAGAAAGATCTCCAGATACTCATAGTGATGGGTAATGATGAGAAGTATAGTGTATCAGGTGTAGGCATGGTTATTTTTCAGAGGGAGCATGGAGCTCGCCTTACCTTGACCGATGTCAAGTATGTACCAGGACTAAAGAGAAACTTGGTGTTGATCGCGATGCTGGAAGATAGAGGCTATGATGTAGTCTTTAGTAAGGGAAAGGGTTTTCCTTAGACACATCATCACTAGACAGGTGAAGAAAATTGGTTCACGGTTCAAGAACCTGTATGCTCTTGAGGTTCAAGATGCATGCAAAGCCTTGAGCAGCAAGGCAACTAATGAAGACTTGGTGGTTGAGAGGGAGGGTATATTACCTCTCAACATGGAGAGCCAGAAGAAGTCTCAGACGATTGTGGAGGAGCCACGGTTGGTGCAACAACTTCAGGAGGTTGTGGAGTAGACACAACAGGGGAAGCAGAGTGGAGATTGAGTAAAGACATCTACTCATGCAGAGACCTCCAGTAGGGGGAAACTTTGAGCCAGGTGGGCTGAGGGATCACATGCAACCATACCTCCAGGTAGGAGGTGGGGTGATATAGAGTGATCGCCCCAAGAATGAGGGGCAGGATCCTTGAGGTACCCAACCTCTTGGATGAGACCTTGTTACAGGAGCCCTGATGTACTGACTGATTGGGTAGAGACATATGTAGATGGAGCAACAGAGAGAACGACAGTGCAGGGAATCCCAGGATTGTGCATAGCTAGCGAGCTGTAGCAATGTGAGAGGCAAAAGTGTTTTGGACAGTGCTAGGTGGCACAGAGAGGTGTGCAATGGTGTGAGATGCATGGAGATGTGCAATAGCACAAATGTCAGAGAGGGAGCACTTGTCAGCAGTAGGTAGAGCTTTAGCATCAGAGTATGTTCCTAGCCCAACAGAGTGGTCAGTTGGGAGTGTTTTTGTTCCAAGTTTTGTTGGAGAAAGTGGACCGGGTACTGATGTGTTGCATGCAGAACATTCCAGAGTTACAGGATCGGGTTCGAGAGAAAGCCTTTCTTATTGAGAGGGAGTGTTGAAAAGTGTGCAACAAGAAATGCTAAATTTAGAATGTGCTAAAAATAGACCTGCTAAAAATAGCATTTCTAGAAATAGTAGTTTGGCCAGTGAGGTAATTGGCCACATTCGGTGAGAGGTGAAACTACTAAAAATAGAAATTTCTAAAAATAGCATTTCTAGGTTCCTTTCTATTTATAGTAGTCCCTAGTCTATCTATAGGAAGTAACATTAATTTTGGTCTTAACAGCAGTTGGAAATATTAATTAATTAATTCAGTTGAGTTAATTAGTTAAGGAAATTCAGATTTGAAGTCTTTGTGAGCATTCACATGAGTCGTCCCACTGATTGAGGAATTTATCCTTAATTTCCTCCACTGATTGAGGGAATAAGTATGAGTTCTATAATGAGAGGATCAATTGATTTAGTTTTACATAGTCAAGTCTAGTTAGATTAATTTAACAAGTTGTTAAATTAATGAAATATAGTTTGTTAATGCTTGCATGCATGTGACAACTATTATTTTAGATAATTGAGCATTCCCTCATGGATAACTGATGCATGCCAGTTCAGACAGAGACCAAATTGAGATCAGATAAGGGACAGTGTACTATCAGATGCTTGGATATTTCTAGTAAGTATTCCTTGCATGGAGAAGGACCTATTTCCAAGAGAAATACGTAAATGGGAGCTTGGAGGACTTGTGTAGCCTATATATGCAGGCCTAGGTAGTCCATTAACTATAGCTTCATATCTTCATAGTTCATTGATAAATGGATAGCTTGAGAGCTGATTATTTTTGTATTGTGAAGAGGAATTCCACTTGATTGATAATACATGGTTGGGGTTTTATGCTGGTGCTTTCCCCTGGATATATCTTGTGTTATGTGTGATTATTTCTCTTGATCAATTATGCTTGTTTCTACTTGATGTTGCTCATGAATTCGATTATGCTTCCACTTAATGTTTTGTAGAAGTAGAAAAAGTATTATGCTTTAGGACATTGCATATATCGGTTTGTTCTACAGGTGAAATTTCTACATGGTATCCGAGCTAGCTGATTTGTAGAAAAATTCTACAAAGTTCTACACTACATCCTCGCGAGCCTCTGTGTAAGGGAAACCATCTGCGCGGTCCCTTTTACTTCGTCGTATCTCTGCTGCAGCTCGTGCACCTCTGTCTCCAAGTGCTCTATGTTCGGGTGCTCCTGCAGGGTGGTGAGGACATTGAACGACTGCTCAAACAGCTTTGCGCAGTCTATCACTGCAACGTTAACCACCACCATTGTTGTTGTGATCGCGGTGGCGCGCTGTTTTTTAACCTCTGATAGAGTTGAAGGCTATGCCTGCAACTGTAGTTCTGTTATCTGAAGGTTCAGCTCCAGCTGAACCCTAGCCATTTCCTCACTTACTTCAAGCACCCCTGCTGCTAACTTATGTACGCGCACCTCCACTGATTCCTCTGCTGGGATGGCTAACTTCGGGACCAGTTGGCAGGCTTCCTCCACCACTTGCAGTATCTTTATGTTCTGCGCCACTACCTCGTCATGCTGCAGGCTCAATTACTCAATGTTGATGTACTTCTCCCTCATTACTTGTATCGTGCGACTCTCCTTGGCCCGACGCGCTACAGTGACTCCATCCTGTAAAGTATAGAGCGTCTCCCGAGGGAGCGCAACCATGTTTAACCCGATCCATTTCAACCCGCTGACCATAGGCCTATCGGCCTCATTTTCTATAATGAGCTCTCCATCTAGCAACACTATTGTGTTGGTCATCTAGGCGCACAACATTTTCTTGGCCGCGTACGTGCCTACTGTGAGGTTGGTTAACACAGTGCCAGCATGTGGAGTGCGCACTTGCAACTACTGTATTTGCATCCGGAGAACCCCCAACACCATCTAGTGTTGCTCCTCAAATTGCTGGAGGTCCTCCGTAGTGACATCCCTCATTGTCTCGTCAATATCATGTAGATCCCCCTAAGTGAGGGTGATCGGGTAGAACGAAGTCTTTGAGGCATTCGTCTTTTTTCTCGGACCTACCTGCTCTCTTGGGTGCAGACATTTTAGCTAGGTGGTCATTATCTGTGGGTTCGTGCCACCTTGTTCTGTATCTATCTCTGGCTTGGGCGAAGGCGACTTCTATCCTTCACGCTCTTCTTTTCTTCCTTCTACTTCTCCTCTACCAACTTCACAATGTTGCACGCTACCTGGGCCTTAGCCGTTTTTTAGTCAGCTGTGCCATCTGCAGTTTTGCCTCTTCCTTCTTCTGCTGCATGGCAAACTTCTTTACTTCCACTGCGGAGCTAGCTAGAGCACGCCACTCCGGTGGCTAAGACTCAAGGACCACAAAAATTACATCATCGGTCACCAAATTGGGTAGCTCACACGTCTTCATAGGGTCCTTCCACGCCCTGATGAAGACATGGTGGAAGTCTGCTTTGAACTCTGCGAAGCTCTGTAGACTGTTGTAGACCATGGGCGATAACTGCGGCTTGCAATTAATCCCCATTTTGATATTCATCTCCATGAGCACCCAGAATATTTTCCTTTCTCTTATCCTTTATGCATCCTTCCTCCGCGATCGTCGAGAACTGGCTATCTTCGGGAAATTCCCATTCCACCAATACTATTGACAACAGAAGCCATGCATAGTGAAATGTTTTTCCATACTCCTGTGCCTTGCGGCACTTCTCAAGGAACTCACCACATAGATAGCTTACTGAGTTAAATTGGACCCCTTTTGTGCATTGCGCTGCTATTGCAACCACTGGTGCGGGCACCTCATCCACGCAGCATTTCCGCATCACCTTCCCTACCAATATCTCTGTCGTGACCTTGACCGCAAGGTTGTTGATGCTGGAAATGGCATACCCTCGCTTCCTCTTCTCCATTTTAAATTTCTTTTTCATGGCCTTCCCGATGGCCAAATCGTCACTTTTCCTTTTCTGAAATGTTCACTGGTTCCTGCCCTACACAAGGGTGCCGTGTAATCCTATGAATCAGATGGTCCATGATGGGGATGGGCTCCTCCAGCAAAAAGCACCCATCATGCACCAAGAAGAGCAGCTGCCTGATGACAAAAATGGTCACTGGGGCACGATGGTAATGCGACACCCATAGCAGGTTTAGCAACCCTGCTTTCTCAAATCCTCTCAGCCATTTGCACGGCTCCAACTCTATCATTCTAGCTGATGCACCTATCTTCTGGTGCATTACCCGCGCAGTTGCGAGATGCGGGAACTTCTCAAGATCCGTAAGGTCTCAATCCTCAAATTTCAGGATAGACACCTGTCCCAAGTGCGCTCCTTCAAAAATAATGTCATCAGGGAGTAGCAGAGTGTACAAAGAGCTCTTGTTCTCATCTATATCCTTGGGCACCTTTGCTTTACTCTTCCACAGAGGAACATATGCAGGTAGTTTGGTGAGAGGGTCCATACCCTGGGTTTCGACCTCCATCTCTACATCCTCCTCCTCAACCAGGATTTCCTTGAAATCTTCTTCCTCATAGGCCTCCAAATTGATAGCCTTCCCCTTCCATGGTGATCTTGGTCCTCAAGGGATTTCTAGGTGATACATGCACTGGTACTATGGCCTTCTTGTCTTTCTTGGGTCTCAGTGTGCGCGGTGATTTAGGGATTTCATTGACTATCCTAGTGCTCTCTAGGGCTTCCATTTCCGTAATTACGTGCGCGGCTTCCTCAACGGTCATTGCTTCAGTATCCATGGCTTCTTCGGGTGATACCATAGTTGGTTTCGACAATTCTCTCAACATCTTGGGTAATTTCTCAAGCAACGAATTCGCCTTCATAAGGTCGAACATGTCTCGGTTCATGAATGTATGTGCGCACAACAACTTAGTCCTCAAATTGCCAAGTATTGTTTACTGGACACCCCTTTGTAATTTATAGTGCCTTTTGAATTTGAATTCGACTATTCCCCCCATATTCGGTCCATTAATGCTTGATTGGCAACGAATTTTCAAGAATCTAGACCATAAAGTTCGCCTTAAATGGCTACTGCCCACTCCACTTGGTCTCAAAACAAGCATCACATCATGAATAGTGACTGTAACGGTCACTTTCCAGCCGACCTGTGTGGCAACACAACTACCCTCGCGCTATCACAAACCTTGTGATACTTCGCTACTGTGCACAGTCCTGACATCGCGCAGCTCCCGAGAAAAGTAGTTTATAGTCCCACGCCTCCTTTCAGCTGCCGGAGGACTAAGACTATGCTTCCATTGGCTAGTCAAGTGGCTGGGCCGCCTATGTATGGCTTCAAATGAGTGCCATTCACTTTTCCTGGGAAGGGCTCTCCATTTAACTTGACCAACTGTACAGCGCCTCCATCTATAATCTCCTTAATAACATATGGCCCTAACCAATGAATTCTAAATTTCCCTGGGAATTTATCAAACTTACTATCATACAATAACACCAGATTGTTTACCTTGAATGTGTGCAGCTTAATATGTCGATCGTGCCAAGCCTTTTCGCACTGCTTTTGGACCTGTTGGTGGAATCCAGCCAAAATTGTTCTTCTTCAAGCTCTTCCAGTTGCGTGAGCCTCTCCTCTAGGGCTCCACGATCCATCATACTTGTGAGCACTACTATGCACAGACTAGGCATGATGTATTCGATAGGCATTACGGCTTCCACTCCATAGACAAGCCTAAAGGGCATTTGTCCCATTAACTTCTTGCATGTCATCTAATAAGCCCATAACACTACAAGTATGTGTAGGTCCCAATCACTTCACTACACATTGCATACCTTGGTCAGCGCATTGCATACCTTGTTGAACACTTCTACGCGTAAAATATTTTTCGTGATTGCTCTTCCTACATAACGTCTCCCTAACATTAAGAGCCATCTGCAAGGTCGCCCCCCCAAAACATGCTTATTGACAATGTATTTTAGCGCGAAGTTTGTGTGCATCTGCACAGATTGTGGCTCTTCTCCATATTCCTGCATCCACTTGGCCAGATGTGTGTGCAGATCATCTTTTTCATCATACTTGTTTGTCAATCGCACCCTAGGCTTCCCAAATCATGTGCACATCATTATCCTACATTCCCGCCAATCATCAAAGCTTCCTTTGTGCATACTGCACCATCTCGCGGGCATAGAATGCATTACCCAGTCTAAGGCTTGGAAGCATTGCTTTTCCAGCACCTCCCTTTCAAATGTATCCAAGAAGGTATCTACCTCATTGAGACCATCATAAGTATGTAAATCTATTACTTCTGTCGACACACAGCACAACGACCTTGTCATCATATTGCAGTTCAATGTAGTTACTTCGTGTAACTGATTCTGCCATCGTTCTACTTCTTCATTGGAATCCGAAGTGTAAGAACTCTCGTGCTCCCATGTAATCCACCCATCTGCGGTGGGATTCACCCAGTCTTGGTCTCGCACTATTATCTTGTAGATGCAGTCCAGATAATCATCACTTTCATAGTTGCGGATCGGCTTCGTATAGCGTGATCCTTCAGTAGGGTCCAGGGGTATAATTACACATAATGACTTCTTTTCAAATATCATTTTTCTCTTTTTCAAATTGATTACCCCATTCATGTCAGTGGCCTAGTCAATTCCTAGGAGCGCGGGGTAGGGATTGTTGTCATCAACAATCTCTAACACTTCAAAATTAGAAAACGCACTTGCTCGCCCAATATCCACAATTATTCCCTGCAATCGCCCCATGGATATTATTTTCTATTGGTTCACCATCCTTACCTGAATTGGAGACCACTATAGGGCAGGTCTTCCCATTTGCTCCCATGTCTGTTTTGGTAGAACATTCGCATCCAACCCCAAATCTAGGATGACGTGATCCATATTATATTCTTCGATCTGTGCAGTTAGCCTCATTTCTCGTCTCTTCTTTGTCTTAGGCTTTCCAATCTTCTGGACTATGCGTGGTTCTCCTGGAGTGGTCCCAGCACATCTGTTGATGAGTTCCTGTAACCCTTTCACAACCTTACTGTTGCGCAGTAACTTCATACAGTTTTCCAAGAACGTTGTGACCATAGATGCGTCCATTTTCGACTTCGTTTTATCTTTGCTTCATGAAGTGGAGGCATCAGCGAAGATCTTCTTAGCTTCCATGAAGGTTTTCCGAGTGCGCTCCAAACCAAACTCTACTTCTTTCGCCAGAGCTTTCAGAACCCAGGTACTATCGTCTGCCTGTTTACCTCTGTCATCTCCCATCGTGATTCCACTTTGGAGCACAATGTTCACTTCGGACCTTCCTCGCGCGGCTCAGACCTCATCATCTGCAGGTTCTAAGTTGGGGGAGGCAGTAGCGCTCCTTTGTCACGTATTCTAGCTATCAGTGTAGGACAATCTTCCATCTCATGATCAAACAACATGAAATACAAACATGACGGGCGCGTTGCTTTTGTGCAATCGTGGGCATAATGTCTTGGCCCTCCGTAATTGTAGCAAATCAACTCTTCGCAACCTCTTCCAGGTCCTCCTCCGCCTCAGCCTTGTTCGTACCCCTGAAATCCTGTTCATGCCATTCCTGCATTCTGGTCAACGGGCCACGTTTTGGCTTGAACTTGGTAGGTTGGATTTATATCCAACATCAACTCATAGCTTCTGCAAGTGCACTCATCATGTCCCACCGACCTACAAAAGTTGCAAAACAAATGTTGTGAATTTTGCGTATACTTCTATAACAAGTGACAATTGTGCATGGTATGTTTTCCAGCTATTTAACAGATCACACACCACAAAGCAGGTGTCGTGCTAGGTCTTGCTTGAGCCTCTGGAATTAAAGGCATTGGTCCTCCTCCTGCGAGGTAATTTGTAAAAATCTCGCAGTGGTCTTTGTCATGACCCTGACTCTTGCATTTCACACACCATACTTCTTCGTGCACTTTTGGTTGAACTGTCGTATCCTGTTTCAGACTCTGCATCTCAAGGCACATATTCTTCAGCTACGCATGGATCTGCTAAACTCCTAGGTTAGGATTCTACATCAGGGTCTCATGTAGCCTCAAAGAAATCTCTAAGGTCTCTGCCTGAGCATTATCTTCTATTGCAATAATGCACTCCTTAAATGTGGTAGTAGCAAAGCTACAAACCACTCGCGATGCTGTCCATCCGTCAGATTCATATTGGCTTCGTGAATTGTACATTTCGGCCTCTGATCTAGCTCCCAAGGAGTTTCACCTTGTAGCATCATAATCTCTTTAAATCCAATGATCGACTGCGCTTCAGATTTAGGCCTGCTAAATTCTCTTTTTGGCGCTGCTTGGATATCCGTGACTCTCGCATTTGGGTTATCGTTGGAGTACTTAATATGCTAGGTCAGTGTGTGATCCTGCATTGTGCTAACCAACATCGCCTTCATTATATGGTCATCTGTAACACCTTGTGCTTCCCATACAACCCCTACAATGAACCGGAATTGGTCTGGATCCTCATTTCCCAAACCTTTGAACACAGGCAACTTCACTGTGCTTGCCATATTAAATCACGGTGATGGTGGAGTTGGTGCGAATAAAGATGGAGGTGTTGGCGGTGAAGCCAATGGTGGTGTGGGTGGAGGTGGTATTAACCGAATTATTTGCCTTATCAGATGAATGACACTTCACGGAGAGACCTTTGCGAGCTCTTCCTCATCTCCTCGTGGAGGTGAATCAAGGGGCCATTTTTTGGATCCTTATTTCCTTCATTCCTTTAAACCTTTCCACTTCGCGTAGCCTCGAACATCAAGGTAAATGCATAACCCTCTTTTCGTACAATAGCATTTTAATACAAGTATTCAAAGAATTTACGTACTTACCTCACGGTCCTTTGAGAAAGTGTCACTCTACCTCGCTGTAGTTAACTGAGGTATCAACCATGAACTCAGTAATGAATCCTCCTATAATCCGATCGAGCCAATGATCGACGACATGTGTGATCTTATCCTCTGATACTTCCAATCTTCGCACTAGCTCTGGGGTCCACACAATGGGATCATCAAGTTTCCACCTTCCTTTTCTATTTGCTAGCTTCGCGATCCACTCGTATAGCTCAGTAGGGAAGGACACGAAAAATAATTCGTGGATCTCCATATATAGGTAATTGTCTAACCACTCTTCTTTTGACAGTCGCTGGTTTCTGTTCTCCTGCGCCACGAACTCGTGAATTCTTCTATCCAACCAGCCTTCAATTTCTTTCTTAGATGGATTCCAATGATACGAAATCAGACATCTCTATGTAAATTTTGGTCCTGAAAACGCAACCATTTGTTGGCTTATGGGGGCTTGACCCAGGTTCAGATTTATTTAGCCAAAAAAATCCCTACACTACTGGCCCTTTCGACATCAGCTCGCAGAGCGCAGACAAAAGTCTCACCTGAAGCAGTATGGGGATAAGATGGAACCAAGTTTCCGCACCCTTGAGATGTCTGAGTGTTGGTTTACTCCAACTATGCATGTCTTCGTGCAGGTAGCTTCGTGCACTATTCCCGCCTTCAGTACCTTCGCGATTTCTTACAATTTCCTTTTGCGCAACCCTAACCAAGGGTTGAGATGCTTTCACGTTGCTATGGCAACGAACTACACTATTTCCCGAAACTACATTGCGTATCTTACTTATCTTCTTAAAAGATCTTATTTAAATTCACGTAAACAAATATTCTATCTTGCATTCCCTTAATCAATATAATTATACACATTCGCTCATCATATAAGTATTAGAAGTGAATTTCATACCCGAGATAAAAGATGCATAAAATAGGAAATAAATACACAAAAATGATAGGAAAATTATCTTTATTAATAATTCCAACTATTATAGACTCGACTCGCCCTACGCACTCAGCTACAGGGGTCTGTGCACTTAGCTCCAGACTACTAGGCCTCTGCACACTCAGCTGCAGAGCCTTCTCCTACTCTACGACCGAAAACTAGACTTTACACTTCAGATCTATCTCACACACATCATATGTTCTTCATTCTCATTATGCTTATTTTTTTATCCAACTACTTAGAGCCTCCCTCTATTTATACAATCACATGGTCCATAGACCATGGGTAGATCTCTATAGCTGTCATTACAATAAAAAAATTAAGGGCGGACAACCCTATGACTCTTTAACAAACTACGCGCTCCACGCCCACAAAATGCGGAGTCTTTACATTGGAATAACGAATTTTTACCAAAATATGGGCTCTAAGCCCCAAAAATTCCCTTGGGGGATCCCACACCCAATAGTCCCCCAACACAAACATTGTGACTCGCCCTCCAGTCACTTCGTCGGTGCGGAGATCTTTGCACGAAGACCTCCCAACTCTGAATTGTTCGATGCAAGTTCGGCAACGCACTGAGCGACTGCCTGCTGTACTTCCTCTACGCCTTGTTCAATCACTGTTGTGGCTAAAATACTGCCCTGAATACTCTCCTGTGTTGCTTGCAGATGCGTAAGCTTTTCTTAAATGGAGGCTGTAATGGTATAAGCCTCATCGATCCACGACTATAGGCACGCCTTCAAAACTGCTTCCTTATGTCGAGCAGCACCCACTTGCTCCTTAAGTGCTTTAGCCTGCTGCATCCTTTCAGCCTCTATGTAAGGGAAACCGTCTGCGCTGTCCATTTTACTTCATCGTATCTCTGATGTAGCTCATGTGCCTCTATCTCTAGGCACTCTATGTTTGGGTGCTCCTACAGGGTGGTGAATACCTCGAATGACTGCTCAAACAGCTTTGTGTAGTCTGTCACTGCACTGTTAACCGCTGCGATTGTTGTTGTGATTGCAGTGGTGCATTGTTCCTTAACCTCCGACAAAGTTCAAGGTTGCGCCTTCAACTGTAGTTCTGTTATCTGAAGGTTCAGCTCCAGCTGAACCTTGGCCATTTCCTCTCTTGCGTCATGCAGCCCTACTACTAACTTATGTACGTGTGCCTCCACCGATTTCTCTGCTAGGATGGCCAACTCCTAGATCAGCTAGCAGGCTTCATCCACCACCTGCATTATCTTTCTGTTCTGCGCTACTACCTCATCGTGTTGTAGGATCAACTACTCAATGTTGATGTGCTGCTCACTCATTACTTGTATCGCGCAGCTCTCCCTGGCCCAAAGCTCTATAGTGACTCCACCTTATAAAGTATAGAGCGTCTTCCGAGGGAGCGCAACCATGTTTAACCCGACCCCTTTCAACCCGCTGACCATAGGCCTATCGGCCTCATTTTCTATAACGAGTGCTCCATCTTGAAGCACTATTGTGTTTGTCATCTAGGCGTGCAACATTTCCTTGGCCACGGAAGTGCCTACTACGAGGTTGGTTGAAACAATGCCAGCCTGTGGAGTGCACACCTGCAACTCCTGTATCTACGTCTGGACAGCCCCCAACACCATCTAGTGTTGCTCCTCAAACTGTTGGAGGGCCTCCACAGTGATGTTCCTCACTGTCTCGCCAATATCATGTAGATCCCCCTTAGTCAAGGTGATTGGGTTGAACGAAGTATTTGAGGCATTCGTCTTATTTCGCGGCCCTACTTGCTCTATTGGCTACAGACATTTTAGCTGGGTGGTCATTATCTGCGAGTCTGCGCCACCTTGTTCTATATCAGTCTCTGGCTCAGGCGAAGGTGACTTATGTCCTTTGTGCTCTTCTTTTGCTTCCTTCTGCTGCTCCTCTGCCAACTTCGCAGCGTCGCGCACCGCCTGGGCCTTAACCGTTGCTTCCTCCTTTTTGCGTTTTTCTGCCAGCTGCGCCATCCATAGTTTCGCCTCTTCCTTCTTTCGCTGCACGAAGGACTTCTTTGCTTCCATTGCAAAGCTATCTAGAGCGCACCACTCCGGTGGCCAAGACTCAAGGACCACAAAATTTACATCATCGGTCGCCAAATAGGTTAACTCACACCATGTTTGCGTAGGGTCCTTCCGCACCCTGATGAAGACATGGTGGAAGTCTGATTTGAACTCTGTGAAGCTTTGTAGACTATTGTAGACTGTGGGCAATAACCACGGCTTGCAATTAATCCCCATTTTGATATTCATCTCTATAAGCACCCAAAATATTTTTCTTTCCCTTATCCTTTGTGCATCCTTGGTTGCCCACAACGAAGCATACTTTGCTACCTTTGGAAGGTCCTACGCGAACGTTGGGAACTGGCTATCTTTGAGCAATTCCCATGCCACCAGTACTATTGACAATAGAAGCCATGCATAGTGAAAGGTTTTTCCCTACTCTTGTGCCTCGCGGCAGTTCTCAAGGAACTCACCACATATATAGTTTGCCCAGTTAAACTGGACCCCTTCTGCGCATTACGTTGCTAGTGCAACCACCGATGCGGGCACCTCATCTGCACGACATTTCCACATCACCTTCCCTACCAATATCTACTTCGCGACCTTGACTGAGGGGTTGTTGATGCTGGAAATGGCATACCCTCACTTCCTCTTCTCTAGTTTAAATTTCTTTTTCATGGCCTCCGCCATGGCCAAATCATCACTCTTCCCTTCTTAAATGTTCATTGGTTCATCCCTTGCACAAGGGTGCCATGTAATCCTATGAATCAGATGGTCCGTGATGGGGATGGGCTCCTCTAGCGACAAGCCCCCATCATGCACCAAACAGAGCAGCTGCCTGATGACAAAAATTTTCACTGGGGTGCAGTGGTAATGCGGCACCCAGAGGAGGTTTAGCAACCCTGTTTTCTCAACTCCTCTTAGTCATTTGTGTGGCTCCAACTCTATCATTCCAGCCGACGTGTCTATCTTCTGGTGCATTAGCTGCGAGGTCACGAGATGAGGGAAGTTCTCGTGATCTATGAGGTCCCAATCCTCAGATTTCAGGACGAGCACCTATGCCAAGTGCGCTCCTTTAAAAATAATGTCTTCAGGGAGCAGCGGAGTCTGTAGATTGCTCTTGCTCTCATCTATATCCTTGGGCACCTTTGCTTTACCCTTCCGCGGAGGAACATATGCAGGTAGTTTGTGAGAGGGTCTGCACCCTGGGTTTCAACCTCCATCTCTACATCCTCCTCCTCAACCAAGATTTCTTTAAACTCTTATTCCTCATTAGCCTCCAAATTGATAGCCTTCCCCTTTTCTTCCATGGTGAGCTTGGTCCTTAGTAGATTTCTAGGTGATACATGGACCGATACTATGGCCTACTTGTCTTTCTTGGGTCTCGACGTGTGCGATGATTTATGGATTTCAACGACTATCCCAGTGTTCTTTGGGGCTTCCAATTTCATAATTTCCTTCGTGGCTTCCTCAGTGGTCATTGCTACGATATCCATGGCTTCTTCAGGTGCTACCATAGTGTGATTCCACAATTCTCTCAACATCTCGGGTAATTTCTCAAGCAACGAATTCACCTTCAGAAGGTCGAACATGTCTTGGTTCATGAATGTCTGTGCACATAACAACTTAGTCCTCAAATTGCCAAGTGTTGTTTGCTGGACAACTCTTTAGTGCCTTTTGAATTTGAATTCGACCGCTCCCCCCACATTTGATCCATTAATGCTCGATTGGCAGTATATTTTCAAGAATCTAGCCCATAAAGTTCGTCTTAAATGCCTGCTGCCCATTCCATTTGGTCTCAAACCAAGCATGACATCATGAATAATGACTATAACGATCACTTTCTAGCCAACCCTCATGGCAGCACAACTACCCTCGTGCTGTCGCAGGCCCTGTGACACTTCACTACTACACGCAGTCCTCACATTGTGCAGCTCCCCGATAGAGTAGTTTATAGTCCTATGCCTCCTTTCAGCGACCTGGAGTGCTAAGACTGTGCTTCCGTCAGCTAGCTAGGTGACCAGGCCACCTATGTATGGCTTCAAACGACTGCCATTCATCTTTATTGGGAAGGGCTCTCCATTTAACTTGACCAATTGTACCACACCTCCATCTATAATCTCCTTAATAACATACGGCCCTAACCAACACATTCTGAATTTCCCTGGGAATTTATCAAACTTACTATCATACAAGAACACCAAAACATTTACCTTGAATGTGTGCATCTTAATATGTCGATCGTGCCAAGCCTTTTCACGCTTCATGTTAGTGGCCCAGTGAATTCCTAGGAGTGCGGGGTATGGATTGTAGTCATCAGCAATCTCTATCACTTTGAAATCAGCCAGTGTGCTCGCTCCCTCAATATCCACAGTTATTCCTTGCAATCAACCCATGGATATTATTTTCTGCTGGTTTGCCATCCTTAGTTGAATTGGAGACCACTGTAGCATAGGTCTTCCCATTCGCTCCCATGTCTATTTTGGCAGAACATTCACATCTGATCCCGAATCCAAGATGACTTGATCCATCTCATATTCTTCGATCTCCACAGTTAGCCTCATTTCTCATCCCGTATTTGTCTTAGGCTTTCCAATATTCCGAACTATGTGCAGTTCTCCTCGAGCAGTCCCAATACATCTGTTGATGAGTTCCTGTAACCCTTTCATAGCCTTACTGTAGCGCAGTAACTTGATACGAGTTTCCAGGAACTTTGTGAGCATAGATGGGTCCATTTCTGGCTCTGGTTTATCTTTGCTTCATGAATGGGAGGGATCAACGAATATCTTCTTAGCTTCCATGAAGGTTTTCCGAGTCCACTCCAAATCAAACTTCGCTTCTTTCACCAAAGCTTTGCGAACCCAAGTACTATCTTCTATCTATTTGCCTTTGTCATCTCCCATCGTGATTCCACTTCGTAGCACAATGTTCACATTTGGGTCTTCCTCTCACGACTCAGACCTCATCATCTGCAACTTCTAAGTCGGGGGAGATGGTAGAGCTCCTTTGTCACGTATCCTAGCTATCAGCATAGGACAATCTTCTGTCTCATGATCAAACAATGTGTAATACAAACATGACGGGTGCATTGGATTCATGTCCTCACCCTTCGCAATTGTAGAAAATCAACTGTCCACGACCTCTTCCAGGTCCTCCTCCGCCTCGGCCTCGTTTGCGCCCATGAAATCCTATTCACGCTATTCTTTCATTCTGGTCAAGAGGTCGCGTTTCAGCCTAAACTCGGTAGGTGGGTGTTTTATCTATCATCAACTCATAGCTTCTGCAAGTGAGCTCGTCATGTCCCATTGACCTACAAAAGTTGCACAACAGCTGTTGCAAATTTTGTGTATACTTCTGTAACAAGTGACAATTGTGCGTGGCATGTTTTCTAGCTATTTGACAGATCGCGCACTACAAAGTAGGCACCGCGCTAGGTCCTGCTTGAGCCTTCGGCCTTAAAGGCATCGGTCCTCCTCCTGCGAGGTAATTTGTAAAAATTGGGCAGTGGTATTTGTCAAGACCCTGACTCTTGCATTTCACACACCATACTTCTTCGCGCACTTTTGGTCGAACCGCCATATCCTGTTTCAGAATCTACATCTCAAGGCACATATTCTTCAGCTGCGCGTGGATCTGCTAAACTCCTAGGTTAGGATCCTGCATCGGGGTCTCATGTAGCATCATAGCAATCTCTAAGGCATCTACCTGAGTCGTTATCTTCTGTTGCAATAGTGCACTCCTTAAATGTGGTAGTACTGAAGCTACAAACCACTCACGATGCTATCCATCCGTGATATTCATATTGGCTTTGCGAATCATACATTTCAGCCTCTAATCCAGCTCCCAAGGAGTCTCGCCTGGTAGCATCGTAATCTCTTTAAATCGAATGATCGACTGCGCTTCAGATTTGGGCCTGCTAAATTATCTTTTTAGCATTTCTTGGATATCCATGACTCACATTCGGATTATCGTTGGAGTACTTAATATACTAGGTCAGCGCGTGATCCTGCATGGCGCTAACCAGCATCGCCTTCTTTATATGGTCATTTATAACCCCTTGCGCTTCCCATACATCCCTTACAATGAACCAGAATTGGTCTGGACCCTCAATTCCCAAACCTTTGAACACAGGCACCTTCACTGTGCTTGCCATATTGAATCACGGTGGTGGTGGAGTTGGTACGAGTGAAGATGGAGGTGATGACGATGAAGCCGGTGGTGGTGTGGGTGGAGGTGGTATTCACAGAATTCTTTGCCTTATCAGAGGAATGGAACTTCATGGAGAGAACTTCAAAAGATCTTCCTTGTCTCTCTGGACCCTTATTTCCTTCGTTCCTTTAAACCTTTCCACTTCACGTAGCCCCGAACATCAAGGTAACAGCATAACCCTCTTTTCGCACAATAACATTTTAATCCAAGTATTCAAATAATTTACGTACTTACCTCATGGTCCTTTGAGAAAGTGTCACTTTGCTTCGTTGTAGCTGACTGAGGTATCAATCGCGAACTCAGTAATGAATCCTCCTATAATCTGATCGAGCCAATGATTGACGGCACATGCGATCTTATTCTCTGATGCTTCCAATCTTCGCACTAGCTCTGGGGTCCACACAATAGGACCGTCAAGTTTCCACCTTTCTTGGCTATGTGCTAGCTTCGTAATCCACTCATATAGCTCAGTAGGGAAGGACGCAAAAAAAGATTTCATGGATCTTCGTATACAGGTAACTGTCTAACCACTCTTCTTTTGATAGTCGCGGGTTTTTATTCTCTTGCGCTGTGAACTCGTGAATTCTTCTATCCAACCAGCCTACAATTTCTTTCTTAGATGGATTCCAATGATACGACATCAGAAATATCTATGCAGATTCTGGTCTTGGCAATGGAACCATTTGTTGGATTATGGGGGCCTGAACCAAGTTCAGAGTTATTTAGCCAAACAAATCCTTACACTACTGGCCCTTTCGGCATCAGCCCACGGAGTGTGGACTAAAGTCTCAGCCGAAGCAGTATGGGGGGATGCTGGAACCAAGTTTCAGCACCCTTGAGATGTTTGAGATGTCGGTTTAGTCCAACTATGCTTGTCTTCATGCACTGTTCCCACCTTCATTACCTTTGCGAATTTCTTACAATCGTCTTTCGCGTAGCCCTAACTAAGGGATGAGATGCTTTCATGCTACTATGACAACGAACTGCACTATTTCCCCAAACTACACCACGTACCTTACTTATCTTCTTAACATATATTAGTTAACTTCGCGTAAACAAATATTGTATCTTGCATTCCCTTAATCAATATAATTATACACATTTGCGCATCATATAAGTATTAGAAGTGAACTTCATACCCAAGATAACATATGCATAAAACAGGAAATAAATATGCAGAAATGATAGGAAACTTCTTTTTATTAATAATTCCAACTGTTACAGACTCTACTCGCCCTACGCACTCAGCTGCAGGGGTCCGCACACTCAGTTGTGGACTACTAGACTTCTACGCACTTAGCTGCAGAGCCTTCTCCTAATCTACGACCCAAAACTAGACTTTACAGTTCAGATCTATCTCACACACATCATATGTTCTTCATTATCATTATGCTTATTTCTTTTTATCCAACTACTTAAAGCCTCCCTCTATTTATACAATCACATGGTCCACGGACTATGGGTAGATCTCTACAGCTGACATTACAATAAAAAAATTAAGGGCAGACAACCCTATGACTCTTTAACAAACTACGCGCTCCACCCCCACAAAATGCGGAGTCTTTACATTGGAATTACAAGTTTTGACCAAAATTTGGGCACTAAGCCTGAAAACTTCCCTTGGGGGATCCCGTTCCCAATAGGCCCCCAACACAAACATTGTGACTCACCCTCGAGTCACTTTATCGATGCAGAGATCTTTGCGTGAAGACCTACCAACTCTGACTAGATCGCTACAAGCTCAGCAACGCACTAACTGGCTACCTGCTGTACTTCCTTTACATGTTGTTCAGTAACCACTGTGGCTGAACTACTGCCCTAAATCCTCTCCTATGTTGCTTGCAGCTGTGTGAGATTTTCTTCAACGGAGGCTGTAATGGTATAAGCCTCATCGATCCATGGCTGTAGAAGCACCTTCAAAACTGCTTCCTTATGTTGAGCAGCATCGACCTAATCCTTGAGCGCTTTAGCATGCTGCATCCTCGTGATCCTCTGCACGGTCCCTTTTACTTCGTCATATCTCTACTACAACTCCCGCACCTCTATCTCCAAGCGCTCTATGTTTAGGTGCTCCTGCAGGGTGGTGAGGACCTCGAATGACTGCTCAAACAGCTTTGTGCAGTCTGTCACTGCACTGTTAACCATCGCCATTGTTGTTGTGATCGCGGTGGTGCATTGTTCACCTCTGACGGAGTTGAAGGCTGCACCTTCAAATGTATTTATTCTATCTGAAGGTTCAACTCTAGCTGAAACCTGGCCATTTCCTCTCTTACGTCATGCACCCCTGCTGCTAACTTACGTACGCGCCCCTCCACTGATTCCTCTATTGGGATGGCCAACTCTAGGACCAGCTGGCAGGGTTCCTCCACCACCTGCACTATCTTTATGTTCTGTGCCACTACTTCATCGTGTTGTAGGCTCAACTGCTCAATGTTGATGTGTTTCTCACTCATTACTTGTATCGTCCGGTGCTCCCTGGCCTGAAGCTTTGCAATGACTCCATCCTATAAAGTATAGAGCGTTTCCCGAGGGAGTGCAACCATGTTTAACCCGATCCCTTTCAACCTTCTGACCATAGGCTTGCCGACCTCATTTTGTGTAATAAGTGATCCATCTAGTAGCACTATTATGTTGTTCATCTGGGCGCACAACATTTCCTCGGTCGCGAACATGCCTACTATGAGGCTGGTTGACCCAGTGCTAGCCTGTGGAGTGCAACTTGCAACTCCTATATCTACATCTGGAGAGGCCCCAACACCATCTGGTGTTGCTCCTCAAGCTGCTTGAGGGCCGTCGTGGTGACGTCCCTCACCGTCTTGCCAATATCATGTAGATCCCCTTAAGTGAGGGTGATTGGGTCGAATGAAGTCTTTGAGGCCTTCATATTCTTTCGCGGCCCTACCTTCTCTCTTGGGTGCAAACATTTTAGCCGGGTGTTCATTGTTTGTGGGTTTGCGCCACCTTGTTTTGTATCGGTCTCTGGCTCGGACGAAGGTGATTTATATCCTTTGCACTCTTCTTTTGCTACCTTTTGTTGCTCTTCTATCAACTTCGTAATGTTGCGCACTGCCTAGGCCTTAGCCGTTGCTTCCTCTTTCCTGCGTTTTTCCGCCAGCTGCGCCATCCACAGTGTCACCTCTTCCTTCTTTCGCTACGCGACAGACTTCTCTGTTTCCACCATGGAGCCAGTTGGAGCGTGCCACTCCGGCAGCCAAGACTCAAGGACCACGAAAATTACATCTTCGATCGCCAAATAGGGTAGCTCACGCCATGTCTTCTTAGGGTCCTTCCGCGCCGTGATGAAGACATGGTGGAAGCCTGCTTTGAACTCCGCAAAGCTCTGTAGATCGTTGTAGACCGTGGGTGATAACTGAGGCTTGCAATTAATCCCCATTTTGATATTCATCTCCATGAGCACCGAGAATATTTTATTTTCCCTTATCCTTTGTGCATCCCTGGTTGCCCACAAAGAAGCGTACTTCACTGCCTCTGGAAGGTCCTCCGCGATCGTCGATAACTAGCTATCTTCGAGCAATTCCTATGCCACAAATACTATTAACAACAAAATCCATGCATAGTGAAAGGTTTTTCCATACTCCTGTGACTCGTGACAATTCTCAAGGAACTCAACACATAGATAGTTTTCCTAGTTAAACTAGACCCCTTTTGAGCATTGCGCTGCTAGTGCAACCACCAGCGTGGGCACCTAATCCGCGTGGCATTTCCGCATCACGTTCACTACCAATATCGGAATTGCGACCTTGACCGCGGGGTTGTTCAACGCTGGAAATGGCATACCCTTACCTCCTATTCTCCAGTTTAAATTTCTTTTTCATGGCCTCCGCGATGGCCAAGTCATCACTCTTCCCTTCTGAAATGTTCATTGGTTCCTCCCCTGCACAAGGGTGCCGTGTAATCCTATGAATCAAAAGGTATGTGATGGGGATGGGCTCCTCCAATAACAAGCACCCATCATGCACCAAGCATAGAAGCTACCTGATGGAAAAAATGGTCATTGGGGCGCAATGGTAATGCGACACTCTGAGTAGGTTTAGCAACCTTGCTTTGTCAACTCTTCTAAGCCATTTTCACGGATCCAAATATATCATTCCAGCCGATGCGTCTATCTTCTGGTGCATTAGCTGTGCGATTGCGAGATGCAGTAACTTCTCGTGATCTGTGAGGTCCCAATCCTCAAATTTCAGGGTGGGCACCCATCCCAAGTGCGCTCCTTCAAAATAATGTCGTCAGGGAGCAGGGGAGTGTGCAGAGAGCTCTTGCTCTCATCTATATCTTGAGCACCTTTGCTTTACCCTTCCGCGGAGGAACATATGCAGGCAATTTGGTGAGAGGGTTTGCACCCTGGGTTTCGACCTCCATCTCTACATCCTCCTCCTCAACCAGGATTTCTTCAAACTCTTCTTCCTCATCGGCCTCCAAATTGATAGCCTTCCCCTTTTCTTCCATGGTGACCTTGGTCCTCAAAAGATTTCTAGGTAATACATGCACTGGTACTATGGCCTTCTTATCTTTCTTAGGTCTCAGCATGCATGGTGATTTAGGGATTTCATCGACTATCCCAACGCTCTCTGGGGCTTCCACTTCCGTAATTTCTTGCATGGCTTCCTCAGCGGTCATTGCTCTGGTATCCATGGCTTCTTTGGGTAATACCATAGTGTGATTCCACAATTCTCTCAACATATTGGGTAATTGCTCAAGCAACGGATTCACCTTCAGAAGGTAAAACATGTCTCAGTTCATGAATGTCTGTGCGCACAACAACTTAGTCCTCAAATTTCCAAGTGTTTTTTGTTGGACAACCCTTTGCAATTTATAGTGCCTTTTGAATTTAAATTCGACTGTTCCCCCCACATTTGGTCCATTAATGCTGGTTGGAAGCAGATTTTCAAGAATCTACCCCATAAAGTTCGCCTTAAATGGCTGTTGCCCGCTCCATTTGGTCTCAAACCAAACATCACATCGTGAATAGTGACTCCAACGGTCACTTTCCAGCCGACCTGCGTGGCAGCTCAGCTACCCTCATGCTGTCGCAAACCCTATGACACTTCGCTACTACGTGCAGTCCTGACATCGCGCAGCTCTCGGGCAGAGTAGTTTATAGTCCCATGCCTCCTTTCAACTACCTGGAGCGCTAATACTATGCTTCCATCGGCTAGTCAAGTGGCCGGGCCACCTGTGTATGGCTTCAAATGAGTGCCATTCACTTTTCCTAGGAAGGGCTCTCCATTTAACTTGACCAACTTTACTGCACCTCCATCTATAATCTCCTTAATAAAATACGGCCCTAACCAATGAATTCTGAATTTCCCTGGGAATTTATCAAACTTACTATCATACAACAACACCAGATCATTTACCTTGAATGTGTGCAGCTTAATATGTCGATCGTGCCAAGCCTTTTCATGTTGCTTTTGGACCTGCTGGTGGAATCCAGCCAAAAATCGTTCTTCTTCAAGCTCTTCCAGCTGCGTGAGCCTCTCCTCTAGGGCTCTGTGATCCGTCATACCTGTGAGCGCAACTATGCGCAGACTAGGCATAATGTTTTCCACAGGCATTACGGCTTCCACTCCATAGACAAGCCTAAAAGGCATCTGTCCCGTCAACTTCTTACATGTCGTCTCATAAGCCCATAACACTACAGGTATGCGTAGGTCCGAATCACTTCACTACGCGTTGCATACCTTGGTCAGTGCGTTGCATAGCTTATTGAACACTTCTGCGTGTAGAATCTTCTGCGCAATTTCTCTTCCTGCATAATGTCTCCCTAACATTAAGAGCCATCTGAAAGGTCACCCCCCCAACACATGCTTATTGACCATGTATTTTAGTGCGGAGTTCGTGTGCATCTGCGCAGATTGTGGCTCTTCTCCATATGCCTATGTCCACTTGGCCAGATGTGCACGCGGATCATCCTATTCATCATACTTGTCTGTCAGTCGCACCCTAGGCTTCCCAAATCATGATCGCATCATTTTCCTACATTCACACCAATCATCAAAGCTTCCTTTGTGCGTACCCCACCATCTCGCAGGTGTAGCACGCAGTACCCCATCCAAGGCCTGGAAGCCTTGCTTTTCTGGCACCTCCCTTTCAAATGCATCCAAGAAGGTATCTACCTCATTTAGACTATCATAAGTAGGCAGATCTCTTACTTTTGTCGACACACAGTGCAACGACCTTGTCATCATATTGCAGTTTAGCGTAGTTACTTCGTGTAACCGATTTTTCCATCATTCTACTTCTTCGTCGGAATCCAAAGTGCAAGAACTCTCACACTCCCATGTAATCCGCCCATCCGTGGTGGGATTCACCCAGTCTTGGTCTCGCGTTTTTATCTTGTAGATTCAATCCAGATATTATCATCACTTTCGTAGTCACAGACTGGATCCATATAGTGTGATCCTTCAGCAGGGTCTAGGAGTATAATTACACGTAGTGACTTCTTTTCAAAGATCATTTTTCACATTTTCAGATTGATTACCCCATTCATGTTAGTGGCCCAGTCAATTCCTAGGAGTGCGAGGAAGGGATTGCTGTCATCAACAATCTCTATCACTTCAAAATCAGTGAGTGCGCTCGCTCCCTCACTATCCATAGTTTTTCCTTGCAATCGCCCATGGATATTATTTACTGCTGGTTCACCATCCTTAGCTAAATTGGAGACCACTGTAGCGCAGGTCTTTCCATTCGCTCCCATGTTTATTTCGGCAGAACATTTGCATCCGATCCCAAATCCAAGATGAATTGATCCATCTCATATTCTCCGATCTATGCAGTTAGCCTCATTTCTCATCCCGTCTTTGTCTTAGGCTTTCTAATCTTTTGGACTACACATTGTTCTCCTGGCACGGTCCCAACGCATCTATTGATGAGTTCCTGTAACCCTTTCACAGCCTTACTATGACACAGTAACTTCATAAAGGTTTCTAGGAACATTGTCAGCATAGATGGATCCATTTCCGGCTCTGATTTATCTTTGCTTCATGAAGTGGAGGCATCAACGAAGATCTTCTTAGCTTCCATGAAGGTTTTTCGAGTGCACTCCAAATAAAACTCCGCTTCTTTCACCGGAGCTTTGCAAACCCAAGTACTATCTTCTGGCTATTTGCCTTTGTCATCTCCCATCACGATTCCACTTCGGAGCACAATGTTCAAATTTGGATCTTCCTCGCATGGCTCAAACCTCATCATCTGAAGGTTATGAGTCGGGGGAGGTGGTAGCACTCCTTTGTCGCGTATCCTAGCGATCAGCGTAGGACAATCTTCTGTATCATGATCAAAAAACATGCAATACAAACACAACGGGCACATTGGATTCATGCAATCACGGGCATAATGTCCTGGCCCTCTGCAATTGTAGCAAATCAACTATCCATGACCTCTTCCAGGTCCTCCTCCGCCTAAGCCTCGTTTGCGCCCCTGAAATCCTGTTCGCGCCATTCCTGCATTTTGGTCAAGGGGCTGCATTTTAGCCTGAACTCGGTAGGTGGGTGTTCTATCCATCATCAATTCATAGCTTCTGTAAGTGCACTCGTCATGTCCCACCGACCTACAAAAGTTATAGAACAATTGTTGCGAATTTTGTGTATACTTTTGTAACAAGTGACAATTGTGCGTGTCATGTTTTCCAGCTACTTGACAGATCATGCAACACAAAGCAAGTGTCGCATTAGGTCCTGCTTGAGCCTCTGGCCTTAAAGGCATGGGTCCTCCTCCTGCGAGGTAATTTGTAAAAACTGGGTAGTGGTCTTTGTTATGACCCTGACTCTTTCATTTCACACACCATGCTTCTTCGCACACTTCTTGTCGAACCATCCTATCCTGTTTCAGACTCTGTATCTCAAGGCACATATTCTTTAGCTGCGCATGGATCTACTGAACTCCTATGTTAGGATCCTGCATCGGGGTCTCATGTAGCCTCATAGCAATCTCTAAGGCCTCTGCCTAGGTTGTTATCTTCTGTTGCAATAATGCACTCCTTAAATGTGGTAGTAGCGAAGCTACAAACCACTTGCAATGCTATCCATCCGTCAAATTCATATTGGCTTTGCGAATCATACATTTCAGCCTCTGAACTAGCTCACAAGGAGTCTCACTTGGTAGCATCGTAATCTCTTTAAATCCAATGATCGACTGCGCTTCAGATTTGGGCCTGCTAAATTCTCTATTTAGTGTTGCTTAGATATCCGAGACTCTCACATTTGGGTTATCGTTGGAGTATTTAATATACCAGGTCAGCGCACGATCCTGCATGGCACTAACCAGCGTCACCTTCTTTATATGGTCATCTGTAACACCTTGCGCTTCCCATACAACCCTTACAACGAACCAGAATTGGTCTGGATCCTCATTTACCAAACCTTTGAACACAAGCAACTTCACTGTGCTTGCCATATTGAATCACGGTGGTGGTGGAGTTGGTACAGGTGAAGATGGAGGTGATGGCAGTGACACCGGTGGTAGTGTGGGTGGAGGTGGTATTCGTAGAATTCTTTGCCTTATCAGATGAATGGCACTTCACGAAGAGACCTTCGCGAGCTCTTCCTCGTCTCCTCGCGGAGGTGAAATCAAGGGGTTATTTTCTGGACCTTTATTTCCTTCGTTCTTGTAAACCTTTCCACTTCTTGTAGCCCCGAACATCAAGGTAATTGCATAACCCTGTTTTCGCAAAATAGCATTTTAATCCAGTTATTCAAAGACTTTACGTAATTACCTCGCGGTCCTTTGAGAAAGTGTCGTTCTGCCTCGCTGTAGTTGACTGAGGTATCAACAACAAACTCAGTAATGAATCCTCCTATAATCCGATCAATCCAATGATCGACGACGCGTGCGATCTTATCCTCCGATGCTTCCAATCTTCGCACTAGTTTTGGGGTCCACATAATAGGACCGTCAAGTTTCCACCTTCCTTGGCTATCTGCTAGCTTCACGATCCACTCGTATAGCTTAGTAGGGAAGGACACGAAAAATATTTCATGGATCTTCGTATACAGGTAGCTGTCTAACACTCTTCTTTTGACAGTCACAGGTTTCTGTTCTCCTGCGTCGCGAACTCGTGAATTCTTCTATCCAACCAGCGTACAATTTCTTTCTTAGATGGATTCCAATGATATGACATCAGACATCTCTATGCAGATTCTGGTCCTGGCAACGGAACCATTTGTTGGCTTATGGAGGCCTAAACCAAGTTCAGAGTTATTTAGCCAAAGAAATCCCTACACTACTGGCCCTTTCGGCATCAGCCCATGGAGCGCGGACTGAATTCTCACCCGAAGCAGTATGGTGGGATGTTGAAACTAAGTTTCCGCACCCTTGAGATGTTTGAGATGTCGGTTTAGTCCAACTATGCCTGTCTTCGCGCAGGTTACTTCGTGCACTGTTCCCACCTTCAGTACCTTGGCGATTTGTTACAATCGTCTTTCGTGTAGCCCTAACCAAGGGCTTAGATGCTTTCACGCTGCTATGGCAACGACTTGCACTATTTTCCCAAACTACATTGTGTATCTTACTTATCTTCTTAACAGATCTTAGTTAACTTCTCGTAAATAGATATTCTATCTTGCATTCCCTTACTCAATATAATTATACACATTTGCGCATCATATAATTATTAGAAGTGAACTTCATACCCAAGATAACAGATGCATAAAACAGGTAATAAATACACAGAAATGATAGGAAATTTCTCTTTATTAATAATTCCAACTAATACAGACTTGACTCGCCCTGCGCACTCAGTTGCAGGGGTTCGTGCACTTAGCTGCAGACTACTAGGCCTCTGCGCGCTCAGCTACAGAGCCTTCTCCTTCTCTATGACCCAAAACTAGACTTTACACTTCAGATCTATCTCGCACACATCATATGTTCTTCATTATAATTATGCTTTTTTTTTATTCAACTACTTAGAGCCTCGCTTTATTTATACAATCACATGGTCCGCAGACCATGGGTAGATCTCTACAGCCGACATTACAATAACAAAATTAAGGGCGGACAACCCTATGACTCTTTACAAACTACGCGCTCCGTGCCCACAAAATGCAAAGTCTTTACATTGGAATTATAATTTTTGACCAAAATCTGGGCTCTAAGCCCTAAGACTTCCCTTGGGGGATCCTGCACCCAATAAATGCTGAGCTGCACAATAAAGGTGAAATTCATGTCTCTCACTATTAGTAATTTCCTTGTCCTCACATGAACCTCCATCATTTGGCTGCAATGAATGTTGCCTTTGGTGAGTTCATAGAATGACCACCACCCAACCATTCTCATTAAAACCTCATGCAACATTGACATGTGACATCTGCCTTGCGTCAATTGTTGCATTAACACATCAAGCTGTAGAGATATGAATAAGTTCAAATCAAAGTTATAATAAATTATGGTTAAGTTATAAATTACTTGTTATAACTTATTATTTATTTACACTATTAAAAGATATTGTAACTGTTGTGAATGGATTTCTAGTAGGATTCATAAGTATAAGTTGAAAAAAGGTGTTTTGCTTTATGTTATGAAATGAATGGGTAGGTATTTTGAATTTCACATTATAAAATCTTTATATAAAATTGAAAATAGTTTTCTTAAATTTTTTAAGACACCGCTTATTTCGATTTTTCACATTTTTTTAATTATGAAGAAATTATAACTTATAGCTTTTTATTATTTTAAGATAAGAGTATGTTTATTCTAAAATATAATCCATTTTTACACTAATGTGGTGTTGAAACAACATGAAATATGATTACATTGTGCTTCAAGGTGGTGTGGGCTTTACTTGCCCTACTACCCAAGTTTAATTTTATTGTCACCTCTCACTTGAAAGCTTTTTTATCCTCGTGAATGACAATCTTATTGAAGAAAAAAGTGGATGTGCAACTTAGTGACAACTCCTTTGTTAGGGAAAATTCCTTTGTACGTGTTGACCTTGTACATGGGGTTCACAAAAATTTAACTAAACATGCTAAGTTTAAAAAGTTATTCTCATTTAAAAAAAACACTAAAAAAAGGTTAACACTTTTCACACTTACGAATAAAAATAGTTTTTATCTAAATTAATTAGATTTAGAAAAGAAATCCACTTTAGTAAAACTGCTCATGTGTCGAAGTAGAGGTATGATATTATCAAATTGATGAATTGGTTTATAAATTCTAGTAAACTCAATCCCTTCTATGTCGAAGAAGAAGCATACTATTATCAAATTGATTAATTGATTTATAAATTCAACGATAATATTGAAAGTTAAATTTTTTAAGCTTAAAACTCTTTCCCAACTCATATTTTGAAAAATTTAAATTTTTTAACCTTAAAACTTTCCCAATGCAATGAACTTTTGAAAAAGCTTTTGTAACGGTCTTAGTGTATGGACGAGTTCTGTGTTGAAAATGCTCCTCATTTATGGATAAGTATAAGTTTAAAGCTTTATATAAAAAAGTTGACTTTTATTCTGTTTGTATTATATTTGACTTATACTTCCTTTATTAGTATCTCTTATTCTCAATTAGTCATCTTACTCTTTTTCTAGGTTATTATTAGCATTTAAAAGTAATCTCACCTGCCAAGCTAAGCCAAGCAAGTCTCAACAAGACAATTGTCATAAGCAATGAGACAAGGATGTGAATCAAGGTGATTAATGTTATTAATTTCAATTACTCTAGATGATTAATGCTATTAATTTTAATCATTGTAATTGTTTTTGACAGGTCAATGATATTCTTGTAATTGAAAAGGCATTATTTTAGATATTGTTTATTATTTTGTATTTTTTTAGTAAAGTTGATTATATTTTAGTTGTTGTATGTAGAGGGTTTAGTATGGAAGAGATGTTGTAACGTTTTGTCATATTATGATGTTATGTTATATTATCTATAAATTTTGATTTGGTTAAAAAAAATGGGGTCCAAATTTTGATAACCCATGACTTTTTCCATGGTATTTGTTATGATGAAACCTATTTAAAGGCTTGAGGAAATCCATTATGGAATGTAACAATACCAATTTAGATCCATCTTAACTGCGGAATTTGATCTCTCTCCACACCTAGTAGATTCATATTTAAGATGGATCAGTGCTAGTGAATTAGCAATGAGGATAGGTTGACTTATTGTTTTTAAAAAAAATGCCTACGAGATTTAAGATGGATCAATGCTAGTGAATTAGCAATTAGGATAGGTTGACTTATTGTTATTTTAAAAAAATGCTTTTTAAAATAGTCCATTGATGATTTGTAGGAAGGTAGATTTCCACCCCTACTTATTGCTTCTAGGTCTTTGGTCATTAACATTACATTCAAGGAATAATAGATCTTAGCAAATTAAAAGTAGAATTAGGTTTTACTCAAAGACCAAAAGTCTATTTCAACCAAAATAATATTCACAAAAAAAAACATAGTATTATGTTTGATCATGGTTAAGTCTACATTTACTGTGATTAGATGTTTTTTTAAACATTTAGCTTTACCCACATCCATAAAATTGAAATACTACCCCTAATTCTAATTTATATTTTTTATTAAAAATATATATAATTAGTACTCTATTTTTTTATAAGTTAGCCTTCAAATTATATTACCATGGAAATACAATTAGTACAAACAAGGTGGTGCATGATGATCACATTTACATGCTAAGGAAGTGTTGAACTATCCGTGTTGTGATCAAGAAAAATGGGGGACCATTTGCCCTTGGGAAGGAAACCAAATTGTCCCTTGAGGAAGGCAATGCAATTGTTACAAAAAACCTGATCTTTATGGCAAATGGCAGCAACATAATGCTTAAAGGAACAATGAAATTAATTGCAACTAAAGACTAGCATACCATAAAATCCATAGGAAAACAAAACAAGTAGAGGTGTAGGTAAAGGTAGCCTATATCGAGAGGATGAGAATACTTTAGCGTTCGAATCAGTCATCTGACTCTAGCTCCCATTCCATGACACATCCTCCTCCATACTCAATCGGATTCAGAACTTGGACCTTAGGAGCATAAGCATTGGCTTGGTGGACTTCGAGAGTTGGAGTGACAAGAGTGGGCTGAGAAAATTGGGGCACATTTCCCCCTTCAGGACCCGAACAAGCTAAGAGGGGTTGTTAGTATTGGCACTTACCAAATGTCATTCGATTTCCTAAGAACCTCCTGACATTGTTGAGGGTGGCGCGGCCATGAGAATGGAGAGTTCAACATTTGAGCTCTCCGAGGAGCCAGAAGTCGAGGAAGAGAGGGGCAAGGGTGTGAAGGATACCCCTAGATCTCTATAAACATTACACAATGTGGTCCTCGTGTTGTTGAAGTTGGTCATCAGTTGGGAGAGGTGAATTTCTGACAAATCCCTTACCATTCCTCTGTTCATTAGCTCCCAAGACAAAACATTTCGAATTTCCTAGAGCACGCTATTGTTTCTTCTTCACTCCTCCACCTCTAGGTCAACAAATTGATGTCAAATATGTCCTTGGATATAAGGGTGAATTTGGTCCTCCTCTTGGCCATGCTAGATAGGGAGAGGAGGATGACCTCTGCTGCTACCTCTACGTTGCAGTCAAGCCCTCTTGTGAACCATAGTAAGAAACTATTTCTTCTTGTACTTGCACAAAAGAAGTGAATGATCAAGAATGTTGTAGTGTCTCAAGGTCGGACCTAGCTTGTTACTAAGTGCAAGACCAAATTCCTTATGCAGCTGAGCAACCATGTAGATCTGAGAATGAGCAAGGTGGAATGTCAGGTGCATGGCTTCATAGGAATTGCAAAAGCATATCTTGGAAGCCTCCAGAGGGTGGTAAATGATTTGGGTGCTTCAAAATTTGGGTGGTTGCGGTGCATTCAAGGCTCCTACCCTCCCTACTTCCGATACACATGCTTGAGGGAAAAGCGCCTATGTGCCACTTGCCTCTCGCATTAATTCAAACATCATGCAATTATTCTTGGCAGGCACTCTAAATTTATTTTAAGTATCAATCATTTTTTTGTATTTTAAATTAAATTAGAAAAATGAAAATTGTCCACTTAGAAAATGAGAAAAAATAAGTGTTTATTTACTTCTTTATACTATTAATGCCCAATAAAGTGAAATGTTTTTTTTTTTTTAAGAAATATTTTTTATTGTTGTGGTCAATGTCTATAGGTCCAGTATCACTCAAGTTAAATTGTATCCTCTTACAATCAAGTGACTTTTCTTTAATCCTACTTTTTTTTTATTGAAATGGTTCCTTCCTACTTTAATTTTACTTTTTAATCTTATTTTTTGATCCTGGTTTCTTTAGTCTTATTTTTTAATTCCACTTTTTAATGGTTATGAAGTGCATATGTGCTATTCTTGAAATAAAATATTAAATAAAGAATTGATTAACTACTAATATTAGAATTAGAGTTTAATATGATTCCCTTATGTGTGAAGATCACAAAGTATATACTAGTTTATTAAATTTCATAACCCATCTATCGTTTTAAGGTCACGGCTAAGCCATATACCAAATTAGGGTATGCGACCCCCTTATTTGTTGGCACTCTAAAATTATTTTAAGTATAATTAGAAAAATGAAAATTGTCCACTTAGAAAATGAGTAAAAATAAGTGTTTATTTACTTCTTTATACTATTAATGCCCCAAAAAAGTGAAAGGTTTTTTTTTTTTTAAAGAAATAATTTTTATTGTTGTGCTCTTGAATTAACGTCCATAGGTCCAATACAAATCAAGTTAAATTGTATCCTCTTACAATCAAGTGAATTTTCTTTAATCCTATTTTCTAACTGAAATGATTCCTTCCTAGTTTATTTTTATTTTTTTCATCTTATTTTTCGATCATGATTTCTTTAGTCTTACTTTTTACTTCTACTTTTTTTTTTTTTTTTAATGGTTATGAAGTGCATATGTGTTATTGTTGAAATAAAATAACAAATAAAGAATTGATTAACTACTAAGATTAAGGTTAGAGTTTAATATGATTCCCTTATGTGTGAAGATGAAGATCACAAAGAATAACCCTTTTCATTAAATTTCATAACCCATCTATCCACATGGTAGGCACCCACATTCATTCAAGGCACTCTAAATTTATTTTAAGTATCAATAATTTTTTGCTTTTAAAATTAAATTAGAAAAATGAAATTGCCCACTTAGAAAATGAGTAAAAATAAGTGTTTTTTACTTCTTTATACTATTAATGCCCCCAAAAAGTGAAAGGTTTTTTTTTTTAAGAAATAATTTTCATTGTTGTGGTGTTAAATTAATGTCCGTAGGTCCAATATCACTCAAGTTAAATTGTATCCTCTTACTATCAAGTGAATTTTCTTTAATCCTATTTTTTAACTAAAATGATTCCTTCCTACTTTATTTTTATTATTTTCATCTTATTTTTTTATCATGATTTCTTTAGTCTTACTTTTTAATTCTACTTTTTTGATGGTTATGAAGTGCATGTGTTATTGTTGAAATAAAATAACAAATAAATAATTGATTAACTACTAAGATTAGGATTAGAGTTTAATATGATTCCCTTATGTGTGAAGATTGCAAATAATATACTCTTTTTATTAAATTTCATAACCTATCTATCCACATAGTAGGCAACTGCAACCACGACACTCTAAATTTATTTCAAGTATCAATCATTTTTTTTGTTTTTTAAATTAAATTTGAAAAATGAAAATTGTCCACTTAGAAAATGAGTAAAAGTAAGTGTTTATTTACTTCTTTATACTATTAATGCCTCAAAAAGTGAGGGTTTTTTTAAGAAATAATTTTTATTGTTGTGGCCTTAAATTAATGTCCATAGGTCCAATATCACTCACCGAAATTGTATCCTCTTACAATCAACTAAATTTTCTTTAATCCTACTTTTTTTACTGAAATGATTCCTTCCTACTAAAATTTTACTTTTTTAATCCTATTTTTTTATCATGCTTTTTTTAGTCTTACTTTTTAATTCTACTTTTTTATGGTCATGAAGTGCATATGTGTTATTGTTGAAATAAAATAATAAATAAAGAATTGATTAACTACTAAGATTAGGATTAGATTCCCTTATGTGTGAAGATCCAAAATAATATACCCTTTTTATTAAATTCCGTAACCCATTTATCCACGTCATAATAATAATAATAATAATCTAGTTTTAAGGTCACTGTTAAGACAGACACCAAATTGATGTATGAGACTCCTTATTTGTAGTAGTAGTAATAATAATGTATGAGACCCCTTATTTGTAGTAGTAGTAATAATAATAGTAATCCAATTTTAAGGTCAGGGCTAAGGCATACACCAAATTAGTGTATAAGACCCCCTTATTTGTAGTACTAATAATAATGGTGTCACGACTAAGGCAAACACCAAATTGGTATATGAGATGCCCTTGTAATGATGATGTCACGGCTAAGACAGACACCAAATTGGTGTATGAGACCACCTTGTCTATGGGGCTAAGGCAAACACCAAATTGGTGTATGAGACCACCTTGTTTGTGGGGCTAAGGCAAGCACCAAATTGGTGAATGAGATCCCCTTGTTTGTAGTAATAATAATAATGATGTGATGTCACGATATGAGACCCCCTTGTTTGTGGGGCTAAGGCATGAGATACCCTTGTTTGTAGTAGTAATAATAATGATGTGATGTCACGGTATGAGACCCCCTTGTTTGTGGGGCTAAGGCAGACACCGAATTGGTGTATAAACTATTTGACTAAGTCTATGAAGACATGCATACTAGACTTAAGGCATACATACTCAATAATTTGACTAAGTCTATAAAGGCATACATAAACCTAAGATCTTTTAGGAAGAAACACATACTCTTAACTATTAGACCCACTCAAACTGTATTATAGAAAATTTATTTTAAAATTATAAAAAAATAAAAATTTCAAAAACCCTATTTTAATTTTAATTTTATTAGCGTTATAAATTAGCTAGTGTTATTTATTAAAATGTGTGATACATATTTTAATATATTAAAATGTGTGATACAGATTTTAATATAGAAATGTTTAAAGCGGAAACTTTTCTATGTTTAACTACATTTCTCTCTGTGATTGCGCGTTTGCAAGGACAAAGGAGAGGCATGAATCAAGTCATTTACACAAACAAGAATCGATCGATGTCTTTAAGTAGGTATAAGGGAATAAAAATAATAATACATAGGGGGAGGATTTATATTAGGATTATTATAGAGATTTAGGACATTATTTTAATCCTACGATAATGTAGTAATAGATTATTTAATAATGATTCAACGATATTTATTGAAAGGTGCGATGCATATATTGACATAAGAATAAGAATGATTAAAGAGGCAACCTTTTTATATTTAGCTTATTCGTTTCTTCCTATTATTACTCCTTTGGAAGCGTAAATAAGAGTCACGACTCGCGTCCTTAAAAAATCAAGAATCGATGTCTTTAAGTAAGTTGCTTCATATAATACAATCAACGTTGTCAACTTAAACTCTATATATACTTTCCCTATAAAAGAATATTATATATTATATTACTTTATATATATATATATATAACAATGTATATGTATGTATATTTATATTGCATTTAACAATATAATGCCATAGAATGGTGTAATGTAAAAAAATATAAAGTTATTCTAACTTGTTGCCAAAATAATATTGTTTTTATTTCAAAATTTCTAATAAAGCTTAGTTGAACCAAACTAGAGTAAGAGTGGAAAATATACTACTTTACAAATTGATGTAACTAAATTATTACCAAACAAAACATTTATGCTATTGAGACAGGAAAAATAATTTTTTTGTCCATTTATGTCCATTTGAGTTTCCATTATTAATTGTGTTGAATGCATACCACATCAACTTATTTCATAGAGTTACTAACTTCAATTGAGTCATTTTCATTGTTAATTTTGTTGAATGCATACTAACATCAACTTCTTCCAAAGGGTTACTAACTTCACTTGAGTCCTCCATTGTAGAGTGCATGACATGCACTTCTTCATTAAGTTATTTAGGGAAATCACTTAGTGAAGGATCCCCAATTAATGCAAAATCTATAGAAGGAGAGTGGACCACTTCCATGAAAGATAAACACAATTATGTTTACTAATGTGTTCACGGCCTCCAATCGGTGTTCAATTCGAGATATATAATGTAAATACGTGACAACAATGAATGCATTAAATCCCTTCTTCATTTCTCCATGCTTAAGCAATTGTGACATCATCTCTATAGCACATTCATTTCCAACTTATTTTCAACACTCAATTGTTGGTCACATTCTTCTTGCCAATCATTCCATCTAATTAGAGAGTTCATGACACTATAATGAGCCTTGACCACCACCCTCTCTCACTTTTGGAGACCATGTTGAACTTGTTAAAGATCACACAAAACATAAGGTTGACGTCTTTAGTGGCAATGCACTAACAAAAAATGATCACCTTACTTCTTTTCCTAAAAGGAAATGGAAGGCAAAGCTAAGATTGAAATCCAAATACACATCCTGAACCATGAACATATTTAAGTAACATTTATGCTTCATTAATTTTACATTACCCATAACTGCCCTTCGTTTACACATTGCTAGAAGATTAATAGAAGGTGATAAGGATCATAACTTTAAATTTGTATAATACTGAGCTGCATATTAATACAATTGTAAAAAAATAAATCCTTTTCCTATAAATATTAAAGATGGTGTGATAAAAGTATAAAAATTAACACTCTATTATTTAATTGATAAATCTTTTTCTTAATTATACTTTTAGTTTGACTTGCAATAATATAAATTTATATAAAAAAATTGGAACCAAACTAATGTTTATGTATAAAAAGAATAAAAGGAAAGTAATGTTTATATATAAAAAGAATAAACTAAAGCAATATTTATATATAATGTTTATATATGAAAAGAATAAACTAAAGTAATATTGGTTTCCATATAATAAAGCATGCAACGTGCTACCAACTACTTACTATTAAAATGAAATCAAGGTCGGATAAGTAGAATATGACACATTATAATTTTAAATTAGCAAATCATATATATATATATTGTGAATAGATGGTTTATTAATTTATGAGAGTAAAGGCAAAAGGGGACTGCCAATGATGTAGGCGGGAATAAACGTTGAATAATTATTATTTTATTAAAAAAATAATATTATACATTCTAAATCGAATACTGGTAAAAAATAAAATAAAATTTATCTATATTTTCATAAATATATCAACTTTAATCAAAGTCGTAAAAATAAAATAAAATTTACTTACATTCCTGCGTAGAAAATGATCTTGGTAAAATACAATACTTGAGAAATTTAAGTAAATGAAGGGCGGTGTATGCATAGTCACCCTGTGCGATACCTTAACAAGGGATGAATTTCCTTGAATTTCCTTTTTATCTCTGCACTGTCATTATATGTGTTTTTATGTTTTCATGTATATATTTCAGTGTAATTATATAAGTTAAATGATTAATAAATATAATTATATATTAATTTTTTTATTTTATAATATATTTCACAAAATTATTTTTAATAAAAATTAACTAATTATAATTTTTATTTTAAATAATATTATTATTAATTAAAAAAATTAATATAGAGTTTAATATATATATATATATATATATATATAAACAAATTTTTAACTATAGAGATTTTTAATCTGTAAATAGATTTTGTTATTAATATCATGTACAAATACCATGAACTACTAATGCACCATGTTGATAATTCATGTTCATGTGACACATATTTATATGACATTTTTTAATTAATCAATTGAATTAAAAGGGCAAAAAGAGTATAATTACTTTTGAAATAAATTTAAATATTTGATCTCTAACTTCTACTAAGAGTATTCTAGAATATTATGTGAAATTAAATCCTTACTATCCACCTAATAATTATTGATAATTAAATTAAAATTTTCGAAGCCTTATTTCAAAATAAACACCTATAAAAAATTAAAGTATGAAAAATGTTTATAATATTTAGCATTGTTGGTATAGTTTTTGTTAAATATAATTAAAGCTTTGACATATAAGATTGTTTTTGTGTGTATATAAAGTTTGATTATCTAAAAGAATTAGTTAGTGGTATGTAAGGGGGTACATTGTCATTCTTGCTAGTTTCTGGGTTTTAAGTTGTAAATATATTTCCTCATGTTCAAGAAACACAAACTCGCAACTAACCAGAAGCAATTTTTGGTCATACTCAAGGGCCAAATAGTGGGATTTTATTTTTTCAAGTAGTGCCTAGCCTTAGTCCCATACATGTGACCATATACTACCTTCAATATTAGTTCAAATATATGCTTAGGAGGTGCCTCATTTAAAATTTTATGTCATTTTGATATTTTAAGGAAATTTTCTATTTAATAAAAATAAGGGATTTTATTACCAACCATTTAAATTTTGTGTTTAATTTTTATTTTTAATGTTTTTTTTTTTTTTAGTTGATTGTGTAGAGGATACCATCAACATTGACATAAAACAAATTGTCTAGCTTGTAAGCTTATAGATTGAACAATAAACTACTTCATATTTTCTATTTATAGTGATACAACATTTTATAACTTTATTTTTTATTATGATACTCTTGTGCTATATATTATTTTTCTCATAACCAAGTATATGAAACCCCTATAGACTTCACCATTATTAATGTGTTGTAATTAGGGCACATTGTTGGTGCCTAAGTTCCAATCACCTCACCCCAAGGGATCAAGAGAATAAAACCCGTGACTTCCCCAACTTCAAGGTAGAAATCTCACATCTAGCTCATGACTGCTTGAGCTAGCTCTCAAGGCTACTATTGTGTGATACATGCATACATACATATATATTCCTTGAAGAAAACCTTACGGAATCTCCCTTCTTCCTTGGAATATTTAGATGAGGTGATTTCAACCATTAACCAAAATAATAGCTAATAACCTAATGGAACTCAACCAGGCTTAACTTTAACTAAAATGGAGTCAAAAAAGTCATAAAAAAAACCCACTTTCAAATAATCGATTCAAATTATTTAAGCAACTTGCTACATACATATACTTAATATATACTTATTTTCCCTTCATTTTCTAATTACTTGCATGCAAAGTTTGGTTATGCCCCATATTTTATTGGCTACCTCATCTCTAACTTAGTTGGTCCTTTAGTATCCGAACAATTCAATACATAACAGATTTGGAGTACAATTACACATATTAGAGGAAAGTGTCAATGAAGGACTCACACCAACCCAACAACAAGCTCACATAATATCTACATTATTCTGATACATGATATTTTTTTTTTTAAGTATACCATATATACCATTTGGTTCGTCGGCTAGTTTCTATTTTCAAGGTTAATAATGGAATACATGTGAAGAATGTTAACAATAAGTAAAATCCTCTTCTTAGAAGTGATATTTTCCTAATGTAGGAAGGGTCATTGTTATGATTTCCTTCCTTTATTTATCTTTGATATTCCCCCTAAGAGAAGTGGAAGAATAACTTGAGACGAATGAAATAGATCTCTCCACCACTCGTGAAATAAAAGTCTCGAGAAAGACTTACTTAATCTTATGAATGGAGTGAGTTTCCATACATAAATGGGATAGAAATCAACATATCTCATCTCTTAATCTATGGATGCCATGTAAGGATACTAAAAATGAATTTACAAAGTTATAACTTGATATTTCATGACGAAGATAGTAGTCATAAGGTTTAGGTTAACATGTTTTGGGATGATACATATAAAGCTTCCAGGATTATTTAAATTGGTTGCATCATTTACTCAAGCCATGTTACCATGAAAATGCCAAAGGTTTAAATTTGGTCAAGTATTTCCAAGTTAGTGAAGTACATTTGTAGATGGTGGTTAATATCATTTTTTATTTGTACATGCTAAGGAAGAGGGTATCTTACATAGTGTTTTTCTAAACACACACAAGCTTGGTTGGATAAATCTAATGATAGAGTGATTTGAACTTTATGTAGAAGGTATTAGGGTTAATCCCTTGAACTTGTTACCTATGTTAATTACTTAACATAATGTCCCTACCAGGTCAAGTGTCATAATTAGCATTGATGGGTTTATGATGGATTTCATTCCCAAAATGTAAGGAAGTGCAAGGGTTTTGTTGAAAATAGCAAGAAGAAATGCTAAAAATAGGAATGTTAAAAATAACATTGCTATAAATAGAATTTCAAGATATACTCCAACTCTGTTGGAAATAACAAAAAATAGAAATGCTAAAAATAACATTGTTATAAATAATATTTCGGGATATATTCCAATTTTGATTTGTCCTTGAATCAAAATTGAGATTTAAATTTGAGTTTAGTCTCACTAGCTGTTTGAAAAATAAATAATTAATTCATCTTGAGTTAATTAGTTGGAGAAAATCAAACATGAAGTCTTTGTGAAGACATGCAACAATTATCCCTTTGATTGAGGAAGTTATCCCTTAATTAAGGAGATAAGGGTGAGTTGTATTTGAGTTGTAATTAGTTAGCTTGGTTAACTGAGTTAAGTCTAATTAAATTAGTTCCAAACAGTTTGTGGAACTAATTGTGAGTTCAGTCAGTTAATGCATGCATGCATGCAACTAGTGTTCTCCAGATAATTGAATATTCTCTCATAAATAACTCATGCATGTCATTTCAGACAGAGACCCAGTTGAGATTAAAGGAAGGGACAATGTACTATCAGTTGGAGAAATTTTCCTATAAAGGAAACTCATCCATGTAGAAGGAATTATCTCCTTCAAGATTGCGTATTTATTTTAGAAATTAGTGTTATGTGTGAGGTGAGAATCACACAGGTTGCAACTAGAGGACCCAGGAGAAGCCGTGCAAGGGAATATGAGGCTTGGAGGACTGAAGGAAGGCATATGTGTTGTCTATTTTGTCTATGAGCAGCATTGAGGGATTGTACTGAGAGTTGGATAGCTTGAGAGCTAAAGCTTTGTGTAATCCTGAGATATTTCCACTTGTATGATAATATAGATAGCGGGGTTTTTAGTTGAGGGTTTCCTCATATTATTTTCCTGTGTTTCATGTGTGATTGAATCTTATTCTCTGTTATATGCATTCTGTTTGATCTTTCTCAAATCGATTAAGCTTTCGCAAGTTTGATTGAAGAAGTAGATTATGTATTTTTCTTTAGTACATTGCATAATCACCTTAGTCTATAGTGAGAATTTCTACATGGTATTAGAGGTAGTTGATCCATAGAGAAATTTCTACATCGTATCAGAGCCAGGTTTATCAGAGCAAAGGTGATCAAAGTGGAGAACAATATACAAAGAAGGGAGAAGTTTGAAGTTCTTTATTGTAGGTACAAAATCGATTTCTTATCACATCTCAAAGTTCACCAATGGCATTCAATGGCTTGAGACTCGAGTATGCCCTGGATGGCAGCTTGAATTACATAGCCTACAAGGATCACATGGAAGTGGTATTAGAGGACAACAGGTTGAAGGACTTCATTGATTAAGAAGTGCCCAAGCCAGCAGCAGCTAATGCCCAAGAATTGGCGGAATGGAAGAAATGTGTGGCGAGAGCGAGGAGGATTCTTCTGGAGGGAGTTCGAGACCATATTGTCTTGAGTCTCCATGGGAAGGAGACACCATTTTCAATGTGGAAGACATTGAAGGATCTATATTAGAACAACAATGATCAGAGGAAGTTGGCGTTGAAAGACAAGCTTCGAAAAATCAAGTGTGAAAAGGGCGACACGATCTCTACATATCTGAACAAGCTCACCACCTGCAAAGATGAGCTTGAAAGTGTAGGAATCACAACAACTGATGATGACATGGTGAGTCTTGCTCTTGTCGGTCTTCCTAAGAGCTGGCATAACTACCACGCCTTAGTGAATGGAAGAGAGAAACTTCTAGATTGGGAACGACTATGGTCGGATCTGATGCAGGAGGAGATCAGGAAGAGCACCAGATATGGTTCTTCATCCAAGGAGGATGAAGAAAATCTAGCCTTAGCTAGTAAGGCAAGGAAAGGGAAGGAGAAGGATTCTCATTCCAAATTGAGTTCTTCCCATGATGGGAAGAAGATTGACAAATCTAAAGTGAGATGCTTTAATTGTCATGAGGTGGGCCATTATGAAACTAATTGTCCATTGAAGAAATCCAAGAAGGGACCTTCAGAAGGATCTAAAGGTGAGGCACTAGCCTCATAGTTCAAATTGGATTTTACCCTCATTGCATGCATGGTTTCATCGATTATTGGTTGTGGTTCATTTCTTGACAGTGGAGCCTCATTCCACATGACCGACGATAAGAGTTTGTTCAGTACCTTGGAGGAGAAAGATCTCCAGATGCGCACAGAGATGGGTAATGATGAAAAGTATAGTGTTTTAGGATTAGGCACGGTTGCTCTTCAGAGGGAGCATGGAGCTCTCATTACCTTGACAGATGTGAAGTATGTGACTGGACTGAAGAAGAACTTGGTATCGATCGTGAAGTTGGAGGACAAAGGCTACGGTGTTGTGTTTAGTAAGGGAAAGGTTTTCCTTAAACACATCACCACGAGACAGGTGAAGTAGATCGGTTCACGAGTCAAGAACGTATATGCTCTTGAGGTTCAAGATGCATGCAAAGCCTTGAGGAGCAAGGCAACTGTTAGAGACTTGGTGGTTGAGAGGGAGAGTACATTACCTCTCAAGATGCAGCGCCATAATAAGTCTCAGACGATTGTGGAGGAGCCACAATTGGTGAAGCAACTTCAGGAGGTTGTGGAGTAGCAACAACTGGAGAAGCTGAGAGGAGATCAAGTGGAGGCATCCACTCATGTAGATACCTCCAGTAGGGGGAATTTCGAGCCAAGTGGGAAGAGGGATCACATGCAGCCATACCTCCAAGTGGGAGGTGGGGCGATGTGAAGTGATAGTCCCAAGAGGGTTGAAATAGGGGCAGGATCCTTGAGGTACCCAACCTCTTTTATTAGACCTTGCTACGGGAGCCTCGAGGAGGAGTAGCAGGACTGGCTGAGTGGATAGAGATAGATGCAGATGGAGCATCAGAGGGAGCTTTAGCATCAGAGGGTGTTTCTAGCTCAACAGGGAGGTGATTTGGGAGATCAGTTACTTACTTCTCAGTAAATGAGTTGCAGTGCAACAGTGGGTAGCACGATGCAACATGATGAGAGGAGGTGCAGTGCGGATGCAGTGCTGGGAGATAGGACCAGCAGTAGCACAGATGCAGCGGGAGAAATCAGTGGGATTGATGCAATCAAAGATCAAAGTGACAGAGGCTATAGCAGTCAAATATTAAAGAGCACATAGGTGCAAAGTTTTCAGTTGACATAGCCAATAGCAGTCAGAGACTTTGATGACAGATGCATCATACTGATTCAGGATTTATATTTTTTGTTTCTGGAGTTGTTGGAGCAACAACACTTGAGATAAGTGTTGCATGCAGAACATTCCAAAGGTTCAGGATTGGGTTCGAGTTGAATGCCTTTCTTGTTGAGAGGGAGTGTTGAAAATAACAACAAGAAATGCTAAAAATAACATTGTTATAAATAACATTTCAGGATATACTCCAACTCTGTTGGAAATAGAAAAAAAAATAGAAATGTTAAAAATAAAATTGCTATAAATAGCATTTTAGGATATATTCCAATTTTGATTTGTCCTAGAATCAAAATTGAGAATTAAAATTCAAATTTAGACTCACTAGCTGTTTGAAAAATAATTAATTAATTCATCTTGAGTTAATTAGTTGGAGAAAATCAAACATGAAGTCTTTGTGAAGACATGTAACAATTATTCCTTTGATTGAGGAAGTTATCTCTTAATTAAGGTGATAAGGATGAGTTGTATTTGAGTTGTAATCAGAAGCTCAGTTAACTGAGTGAAGTCCAGTTAAATTAGTTCCAAACAGTTTTTGGAACTAATTGTGAGTTTAGTCAGTTAATGCATGCATGCATGCAACTAGTGTTCTCCAGATAACTGAATATTCTCTCATAAATAACTCATGCATGTCAGTTCAGACAGTGACCTAGTTGAGATTAAAGGAAGGGACAATGTACTATTAGTTGGAGGAATTTTCCTATAAAGGAAACTCATCCATGCAGAAGGAATTATCTCCTTCAGGATTCCACAGTTATTTCAGAGGTCATTGTTGTGTGTGAGGTGAGAGTCACATATCTTGTAGCTGAAGGACCCAGGAGAAATTGCGCAAGGAAATATGAGGCTTGGAGGACTGAAGAAGGCATATGTGTTGTCTATTATGTCTATGAGCAATAGTGAGGGATTGTATTGAGAGCTGGATAGCTTGAGAGCTAAAGTTTTGTGTAATCCTGAGATATTTCCACTTGTATGATAATACAGATTGCGAGGTTTTTAGCTGAGGCTTTCCCCAGAGTATTCTTCTACGTTTCATGTGTGATTGAATCTTCTTCTCTGTTATATGTGTTTTGTTTGATCTTGCTCAAATCGATTAAGCTTCTGAAATTTTGATTGTAGAAGAAGATTAAGTATTTTGCTTTAGTACATTGCATAATCAGTTTAATCTATAGTGAGAATTTCTACATGGTATCAAAGGTAGTTGATCCAGAGAGAAATTTCTACAGGTTTCCCTATGAGGTAATCTTTGGGCAAATAAAATATCACACATACACACACAAAACCTAAGGGATTAGCTTAATTGGTTATCATTAATATTGTTGGGAATTTGGTTAGTTCTAGACAAGCGAGTTTCTTGTTCGAGTCTCTTAAGGTGAGGTACATGCTTCACTTGATGTCTCTACCATGTTTTCTATGTTGGGTATTTGTTATATTCTTTGCATGACTATCCTCACACATTGTACATTGCATTAGTCATAATGGGGTGGAGTGGGGTGGCGAGAGAGGGAGTTGCATGGGGGTAGAAGCCCCCTTCTAGGGGGCTTCGAGGGTAGCGTCGATTGAAAAATTATTTTGGGTGTTTTTTTTTCATCTGTTTTTGGTGGTCTTAAGCACATGGTTTTCATTTTTGGTCTTTTTTTGGTGCATGATGGTTTAGCTCATGGTTTTGGTAGTTTTTATTAAGGAATTATGGTTGTATTATAATCTAAGGTAAATACATTTATGATTTAAAGCCTACAAGTTATCCTAATTAGTGAAAATGGATTTACATTAGGTGCCATCTATGAAATGTGGGGAAGCATGTGGGGGATTTTCCATAAAGTTTTCCATATATATATATATATATATATATCTATATATATATATATATATTATTATATATTATATATATATATATATATATATATATATATAATATATATATATATATATATATATATATATATATATATGTATATATATATTATATACTATGTGGTTCACAGGCTCCAATGACTAGTGACTAATCCACATAATAGTTGTACTAGGTAAATCCACCCAAAGGGATCACTTCCTGCTGACTCAACCACAGAGCTTGATCCTGAGGTTGTCAAGATAATTGAGGAATACATATATGTATATACATATATGTATACATATATAGCTTAAAGGGTAAGCTCAACTAGCTTTCATCAATATTGTTGAACATATGGCTTGTTCCATGATAATAGGTACTTTTATTGAATCCCCTTGGGTGAGGTGCACTAGTCTATATTGATAGCTTATTAGGGATGCTATCCATAATGTGGGGAAGCATTCTGTAGGGTTCCCCACATGTTTTTTTGAGGAAAGAAAAATTATACACACAAACACATAACCCCAAGGGTTAGCTCAAGTTATTTGACTTTCCATATTGAAGTGGTAACCAATTTTCACTCCAATTGGTATCAAAGCAACTTTTTCATATTGTTGCTAAGTACATTTCTTTTTTGGTTGTTTCACTCATCTATGATCAAATTTATTTTCCAATAGAATTTGTGAGAGGAGGAGAAGAATAATATTTGCAAATAGTCTCCATTCTTGTGGTCCCAAACTCTTCAAAATAAAAAAAGAAAATAAGTTATCGAAGCATTTTTAGAGTGAAAGTGAGGAAGTAGGTTGAACAAAGATTCCGTTGTAAGCAGTAAGTAAAATTAACTTCCATGCACATGGTAAGAAAAATAATTAAAAATGAAACTTCCTAGGCATTTTTAAAAAGTGCATGTGAAGAAGTACAAGTCAAACAAAGATTCCACACTTAGGAAAAAAGTAAAATTAATTTCCATATACATGGTAAGAAAGTTAATTAAAATGGAGAGTTTTCACTTATCTTTAAAAGTTCAGTTAAGATAGTATCAAGTCAAACAAAGATTCCATAGTGGCATAAAAGTAAAGTTAAATGTATATATCTCTTACATGAACGAATTTATGCATCTATATCTCTCTTTATGTGGAGGAATATTTGGATGGAAGAATAACAAAGAAAATATAAAAATTTTCTTTACGTAGAGGATAAGTTTAATAAGTAGTCATACAAAAGTGAATAATGTGAAAATATTTTGAATTTGAATAACCTAGAAAGTTGTAAATGAAAAACTAATAATAAGAGAAAATTGGTAACTGTTGAAAATGTAGTAAGAAAATCTAGTTTTGACTTTGCTTGGTCAAACTAGATTAAAATTAAAATTTCTATTTCAGAAGAATACTTGGAGGTAGTTAACTAAGGTAACATGGCCCTTGTCACTCAGTTAACTCAGTAAATTCGAGTTGGGGAAGCTTGAGTTCAGTTCAACATGATTGATTGCTAATTTGTAGCAATATATTTAAGTTAATTTGAGTTATTGTCAGTTTAACTAGTTCTAATTGTCAAAATAACTAGTGGAGGTCAAGATGTAGAAGTGGAACTTCAACCACACTTAGTGATCAAATCAACCCAAAATAATTGTTGCATGCATAATTTTAGTTACCTAGTTGAGATGGAGATTCCAAGGCAATGTACTATCAGTTGTAGCATATTCCAATGTGTATAGGTGGTGCATGTAGTCAGAGAATGATCTAAGGTTATTGCATAATTCTAGAGTGTGAAATTCCTAAAAAATAGGGGCAATTTACCAAGGGAATAACACAAGGAAATGTGAGCTTGGTAAAGTTTGAAATTGGCTATGTGTTGGCCAGGTTCAGCCAGTTAGGCAAAGGGATAGATTATACACTTGAAGGGTGTTCTCAAGCTTGAGCAATCATTGTATTTCTTCTTTATTATATGACCAATGCAATATAGATAGTAAGAGGTTTTGAGTAGTTTCTTTCCCCTAGATAAATATATGTGCTTGTGTGATGTTTCCTTTTGAATGTCTATGATTCTTGCTTTAGATAGTGAATTAACTTTCGTATATTAGTAGATTAGCTTCAAGTCTTGTGATTTAGCAAATTTCATGAGCAATATTGAATCTGCACATTAATTTCTACATGGTACCAGAGATGGAATCACCGTAGAGTAAATATTTCGAAGTTGTCATTGTAGGAGGTCCAAATTTGCAGATCAGGGTTGCAAGTTTTCTTTAGGATTGAGAATATGACTTTCAGTGGACTAAAGCTCGAGTAATCCCTTGAGGGAAGATCAAATTATGTTGCATGAAAAAACTGCATGCAGGCAATACTGGAGGATAATGGGTTGAAGGAATTCATTGATAATGATATTTTGAAACAAGCAACATCTGATGCAAAGGATTTGGTAGAGTGGAAGAAGTGTGTTGTCAAGGCGAGGAGGATCATATTGAAAGGAGTATGAGACCATATTGTCTCAAATATCATAGGAAAGAGACTTTGTAAGCAATGTGGCAAGAACTGACATATTTGTTTCAGAATAGTAGTGACAACAAGAAATTGGAACTCAATGACAAACTTCAGAAAATCAAGATGCAGAGGAACGGGACCATTCCAAAATACCTGAGTAGGTTCACTCAGTGTCATGATGAACTTGGTCAAGTTGGTGTTACTACAGAAGAGGATGATTTGGTGAGCCTATCCCTTCTAGGCCTTCCCAAGAGCTGGCACAACTACCAAGATCCAGTGAATAAGAGGGAAAAACTACCAAATTGGGAACACTTGTGGTCCGATTTGGTACAAGAGGAGATAAGATGAAATACTAGAGACGATACTTCATCCAAGGGCAAGGATGAGAAGAATTGTGCCTTGGATGGAAAGGCAAAGAAAGGGAAAGGGAATAAATTCCAATCCAAAACAAAATCTAGGCAAGGGGGAAGAAGAAAGACTTGTTCAAAATCAAGTTCTTTCACTGCCATGAATTCAGGCACTATGCCATGAAGTATCCACACAATAAGGAAAGTAAGAATAATGTAGGAGAAGCAACGGGTGAAGCTGTGGCTTCATAGTTTGAGCTTGATTTTACTCTCATTGCATGCATGGCCAACACAGTGATGGGAAGTGTGTGGTATATTGAAAATAGTGCCTTGTTCCATATGATGGGGAATAAATATTTTTTTGGTTATTTGGAGGAGAAGGATCTCCAGATGCACATTGAGTTTGGAGATGATGTGAAGTAAAACATGATTGGGATTGTTACAATCACATTTCAGAGGGAGTTAGGCTCCCCTCTCAGGCTCAAGGATGTGATGTTTTTACTGGGTCTAAACAAGAATCTTATCTCTGTTGCAGTTTTGGAATATCGTAGCTACGATGTAATCTTCAGCAAAGGAAATGAATTATTGAGACACATAGCCATAGGACAGGTGAAGCAAATTAGGGTTTGTTTGAAGAAGCTTTATAAGCTAGATGTGGAGTATTGTGTTGCATTGAACACAAAGGCGAAGAAGGTGAAAAGCAATGATGTTCGAACTTTGGCATAAAAGACTTGGCTATTTGCATCATGGAACTTTGAAGATCATGCAACAGATTACCATAGGCCTCCCTAAAGGATCACTAGAGCAGCAAGACACATGCAAAGGGTGTACCTTAGGGAAGTACACAAAAGCCACTTTCCATGATCGAGACAACAAAGAACATGCAACACTTGAAAGGATCAACTTTGATGTTTGTGGACCTTTATCGACAGGATCCATTACTAGGAAGAAGTATTTTGTGATATTTATTGATGACTATTCATGGAAGTGTTGGTTCTTCTTCATGCGGAAGAAGGATGAGAATCTCTCCAAGTTCTTAGAGTTCAAGGCACTGGTGGAGAAAGAAATAGGAAAGAAGGTGAAGGCTCTTAGGAGCGATAATGGAGGTGAGTATGTGTCGAATGCGTTTAAAAATTTCTATGCAAAATAGGGCATTCGACGAGAGTTGACAACACCCAACATCCCACAACAAAATGGGGTGGCTGAGAGGAAAAAAAAAAGCATTGTGGTAGAAGTATGTGATGTTTCATGACCAAAGCCTACCTCTGCACTTGTGGGCTGAAGCATGCAACACAACGGTCTATTTGCAGAACAAGAGTCCACATCAGATTCTTTGCATGATCACACTAGAGGAGGCTTTCTCAGGGAGGAAGCCGATGTGTCTCACTTCAATATATTTGGAGCCTCTGTCTATTGTCATGTCTCCAAAGAGTCAAGGAAGAAGTTAGAGTTGATAGTAGAGTTGGGGGTATTGTGGGTTACATAGAAACTCCCCACAACACCGTGTGTCTTTTCCATCCCTCAAAATGACAGTTGTGTGGCATGATGTCAAATTTGATGAAGACAAAGCCATGCAAGACTATCTTGTGAGGGAACTTTAGATCCCACCAGAGGAGGAGCTTTTAGCTCCAAAGAAGGAGCCTTAGGATGTTGTGTAGAAGCCACAAGTTGAGGAGCAGAGAGTGAAGACAAACACTCAAGCATAATCATCTAGAGAAGGTAGAAAGAGGACCATAGAAGATGAAAGACTTGTGTAGGATGCGAGGGAGAATGTGGGTGCTCCTTCAAATAAGCGTGGCAGAGAAGGTCACCAAATTAGTACACTGGATACATGACTCTTATGACTAAGCTAATAGAGACTGAGCCATCCTATTTTTAGGAAGAAATAGAAAAAATAGTATGGATTGATGAAATTATGGAGGAGAATGAATACATCATGAAGAAAAGTGTTTAGGAGGTGGTCCCAAGGCTAGCAGACAAATCAATTGTGGGTTCGAGATGGATATTCAAGGTGAAGCAAGCAGTAAATGGTAGCATAGAAAATTACAAGGCCAAATTTGTAGCCAAGGGGTACTCTCAGGTTGAGGGGATTGACTATGAGGAGACCTTTGATCCTGTAGCAAGGTACCCACCCATCAGATCAATCCTTTCTTTGGCTACACAGATGGGTTGGAAGCTCCACGAGATGGATGTGAAAAATGCATTCCTCAATGGAGTTATTGAGGAGGAGGTGTATATCGAGAAACCAGAAGGATTTGAGACTTTTGTTCATTAGTCTCATGTGTGCAGACTCAAGCGAACATTTTATGATCGCAAGCAAGCACCCCATGCTTGGTACACCAGGATTGATAGCTATCTCACCGGTTTAGTCTTCACTAAAAGTGAAGCAGATGAAAACCTCCATCATATTTTGGTAGAAGGTAAATTGTTGATTATTGTTTTATATGTTGATGACTTGATCCTTACTGGTGATGATCAGCTGATTAGATCTTTCAAGGAGGACCTTGCAAGAGAGTTCAAGATGAAGGACATGAGCCTCATGCAATACTTCCTTGGATTCGAAGTATGGCAAGGTGATGGGGAATTGTTTGTCTCTCAGGGTAAGTATGCCAATGAGATACTTCATGGGTTCTGCATGGATAGGTGAAAACCCATGGAGACTCCTCTAGTGACCAACTGGAGGAAAGAGGATGCCACTTGAGGTGAGGAAGTGGATGCGACTATTTAACGGTAGTTGGTGGGTTCACTCATGTATCTTGTGAACACACGACCAAACATGTGTTATGAATTCAACCATATTAGTCACGCCATGGTTAGGCCAACCAAATTGTTTTGGAGGGAAACTAAACATGTCCAATGGTACCTTAGAGGCACTACCCAGTTTGGACTTTGGTATAAATGGACAGAGGTAGTGAAGCTATGTGGCTTCACTGATGCAGATTGGGTGGGAAGTCCATCAAACTAGAGGAGTAAATCAGGTGGAATTTTTAGTGTTGGGTCTGCAACAATTTCTTGGTATAGTAGGAAGCATGTATCAATGGCACTCAGCTGAACAAAACTAGAATACATGGCTGCAACTCAAGCAACATGTGAGGAGATTTGGATGAGAAAGATACGTGTTGGCATGTCTAGTCAGATGATGGATCCTACTGTGATTTACTATGATAATAATGTTGCACCAAACTCTATGAGAATTCTATTTTTCATTATCAATCCAAGCATATTAATATATGATATCACCATCTACGAGATTGCGTGCAGAGGTGGATTATGTTGTTGTAGTACATTTCGACAGAGGAACCATACGTAGATATTTTAACAAAGGCATTGTCAAGAGGGAATTTCAAGTTCCATAGGTGGAGGATATGGGTGGTTGATAATCCCTTTCTTGCTGAGAGGGAGTGTTGAAAATGCAGCAAGAAAATCTAGTTTTGACATTTCCTTGGTCAAACTAAATTAAAATTAAAATTTTTATTTCAACAAAATACTTGGAGATAGTTAACTGAGGTGACATGGCACTTGTCACTTAGTTAACTTAGTAAATTCGAGTTGGGGAAGCTTGAGTTCAATTCTACATGATTGATTTCTATTTGTAGTAATCTATGTAAGTTAATTTGAGTTATTGTCAGTTTAACTAGTTCTAACTGTTAGAAGAACTAGTGGACGTCAAGTTGTGGAAGTGGAAGTTCAACCACACCCAATGATCAACCAGTTAACTGATCAATCAACCCAAAATAATTGTTTCATGTAGAGAATTCGAGTTACCTAGTTGAGATGGAGATTCCAAGGTAGTCTACTATTAATTGTAGCATCTTCCAATGTGTACAGGTGGTGTGTGTAGTCAGAGAATGACCTAAGTCTATTGCGAAATTCTAGAGTGTGAAAATCCTAAAAATTAGGGGCAATTTCCCAAGGGAACAACGTAAGGAAATAAGAGGTTGGGAAGGCTTGTAATTGACTAAGTGTTGGGTAGGTTGAGTCATTCAGGCAGAGGGGTAGATTATACACTTGTAGGGTGTGCTCAAGCTTGAGCAAGCATTGTATTTCTTCTCTATTCTCTAATTAATGCAATACATATAGTAAGGGGTTTTGAGAAATTGCTTTCCCCTAGATAAATATCTATGCATGTGTGATGTTTCCTTTTGCATGTCTATGATTCTTGTTTTAGATGGTGAATTAACTTCCAAAAATTAGTAGAGTAGCTTCAAGTCTCGTGATCTAGCAACTTTCATGAGCAATATTGAATCTACACATTAATTTCTATAAAAGAACATGGAAAATTGTAAATAAAAAATTAATGAAACAAAATATTGGTGAAAAGGTACAAGTCTTAAAATTATATAAAAATTGAAAATATTGGTGAATATATATATATATATATATATATATATAATATATATATACACACACACACACACACACACACACACACACACACACACACACCACACACACACACACACACACCACACACACACACACACACACACACACAACAAAGAATGTCTTGATCATCAAAGTGTCGAAAACAATGCTCGAAATGGCAAGATCGGCACCCTTACATACCACCAACTACACACAAAGGATAAATTATCAATTTGATAATATTCCACAGTTCATTGTGTTAAAATATTAGGAGAAGTAGGATGCAAAGATAAAAATGTGATGAAATATTGTCAAATTAAGATAAGGAAATTAATTGTTTCAAGAATCATAGTCAAATCATGCTTATAGACGTAAATAAATGAAAATGTGAGGGTATCAATCTTGAAAGTAGACAAAGATACATGATGTAAGGATGTAAGTGAGTCAATGAATTTCCAAAAGTTGGGACTGTAGAAATGGAGACATTAACCAAAAAAATTCCTTAGAATTTGATAATATAGATAGATAGACCTAAAGCGAATTGATTGATATTAACAATAACAATTTCATAAACGAAAAAAGACTTATTAGTGAAAGGTAATCTATAAAATGATTTGAAGAGACAACTTATTTACAAATCCCCATTTACATATTAAATGATGATTCATGTTCCATAAATCATTGAAAAAGGTTTGATGTACTAATAACTATGAAAATATCACATATTAACATGCTAACTCAAGTAAATCATAAAAGTATTAATAACACTCATCTTATCAGGGTTCCAAATCAACATCCAAATCATAGTAGCCATATAATTATAGAATCAAGATACCCATATCTAAAGGTAACTAACAAGAGTTAATGGTGTAAAGCTTGACCCAGAAGACATTCTCGTCAGCTTTGATGTGGTCTCCCTTTATACTTGTATCCCTATAAAGGAAGCCATGGCAGTGATCTATCGCCTTACAAATCCTGATACCGTGCATCTTGTTGAGATTTGTCTCACTTCCACTTTCTTCTGTTTTGAGGGCGAGTTATTTGAGCAGACATGTGGTGTTGCCATGGGCTCACCCCTATCCCCTATTGTTGCGAATCTTTTTATGGAAGATTTCGAAACCAGAGCTTTAGCCTCAGCTCGTCTCCTTCCCAAGCTGTGGAAAAGGTATGTGGGTGACACTAATGTCATCTGGTCCCATGGCTCGAAGGAGTTGGATCTCTTCTTCAACCACCTCAACTGTCAGTCCTCTGCCATTAAGTTCACTATGGAAAAAGAGGTCAATGGTTGCCTCCCTTTCTTGGATATTCTTATATCGAAGAATAATGATGGTTCTCTCTCCCACTCAGTATTCCAGAAGAAAACACATATTGAGCAGTATCTTCATGCAGATTCCCATCATTTCCCTGCTCAAAAGTTGGGTGTTCTTAACACCCTTTCTACTCGAGCCCTGAGGATTTCTGATAAGGAGAGCTTCGATAAAGAGAAATCCCATCTCCTTAATGTCTTTATGGAGAATGGCTATAGTAGGCGCCTAGGTCAGAAGGCGTTCCTAAAAGCCTCTAAGAACTCGTTAATAAAAAAAGAACCTAAAGAGCACCGGCTAGGGGTCCATCTTCCCTATGTCCAGGGAACCACTGACAAGATTGCTCGGATTCTTAAGAAGTATGATATTCCCTCAACCTTCAAGCCCCTCAACACTATTCGCAAATCCCTCTGATCAGTGAAAGATCCCATTGATCCTGATATGAAGGGTGTCTACTTGATCCCTTGTTCTTGTGGGACCCCCTATATCGGGGAAATCGGGCGCTCCATCCATCAAAGGATTAGCGAACATGCAGCAGACCTAAGACATGGAAGAACCAAGTCTTCAGCGTTAGCAGAGCATGCGGAAAAGACCAAGCATCAAGTGTGTATTGAGGAGGCCAAGGTTATTGCTAGGGTTGCTCAGTTCCATCACCGTAAATTCAGGGAAGCTATTGAAATTGAAAGAAGGCCGAGCAATCTCAATAGAGATGACGGTTGGAAGATCAGTAGCTGCTGGATCCTGGCCCTTTCCTCCTAGTCTTGCCTTTTCTTGCTTTCATTGGTTCCCCCTTTGTTTCGGTGATTTTTTCCTTGGAGCCTTGTCCTTTTTTTTTCTTTGTATATATAATATATATATAATATATATATATATTAATATAATATATATATATATTATATTTCATTTTATATTTATTTAAAAATAAATAAAATGAAATATATATATATATATATAATATAATTTATTTTTTTTTTTTTAAGAATATGTCGCTTGCTTGATTATTTATTAATTTAATTTATTATATTATTATTATTTGGGTCATTTTTTTTATTTATTATTTTAATTTTTAATTATATATAATATTTGGGTCATTGGTTTTTATTTATCTATTTATTATTTATTTACTTTAACTATATATAATATTATTTTTTTTTATGTATTATTTCAATTTTATTCTCTTCGTTCCAATAGGTTTCTAAACTAACATCTCTCTCTCTCTCCTCCTTCTCTCTCTCTATATATATATATATATATATATAACTTTAAGTTAAGTCCATTTAAATACCAAATTATAATTTTAATTATCAACCATTATCTTTATAACTAACCTTCATCACTTTTTAAATTTTTTTATATTCATGTATTCAATTAATTTAATTTAAAAGACAAAACTAGTTGTTAGTCAAGATAGCCGTTGGAGTCTCTGCTCATACTATTTAACATGCTAAGCTGGATCTGTTTCTTCAACTTGTCCTGACGATGAACCACACTTGTTGGTTCGAAACGCGTTGACAAATGATTTATCTTGTGATTCACGTCGAAGAATTTCTCTTAAACTTGATATGGATCACAGAAGCCTCAATTCAACGATGTAGTTACATATCAAAGCATCCAAGCATGCGTGTGCCTCAAATTCAACAACAAATTTCAAATCTAGAATCTTATTATTAGGGAGTTTTTGAAAGAATCCACTTAGGTTAGATTGATAATTTTTTAATTGAAAATATTATTCAAAGCTTAAAATATCATATAACCTTAGATACTCAACCTTATCAAATAAGTGAGAGTTACAAGAAGTTGGATCAATCTATTTGAAGAAGTGTTCCTTACGTATGCGTTTAGGACAAAATATTTTTAAGGGGGGGAATATTTATAATATACATAAGGCATATTATATATGTTAATATAATGTAATGAATAATTATCATGTAATGATAGTTGTAGGACATTTATTATGTAATGTAATCATTAATATGTAATAATGATAAGTCATTCCCTTTACCAAGGACATGACTTATCACCCCTATGTGTATTCTATGCACACTATTGTATCTCAAGAACATATCAATTAATAATGAAGAATACTTATTTGTCCTTTGAGGTATATATGGATTCATCCTTGTTATAATGGATGCTCAGGTATAACATACCTAGTGCTTATATGCCTGATTAAGGATATGAGGTATCCAGACTTGACCTCCAAGGTTAATTTTATGGAGATGGGGTTATAAAAACTCCTCTTCCTTTTTTAAAGCTATTTTCTAAGGCCACTATCATCTTCTTCTTGTTGAAATCTTTCCAATGATATAAATTTCATCCAATTATGATGTCTGGACCCAGAATTATGTTGATAAAAAGATTTGTCCTTTTGTGCCACCTTAATATCTGTACCATTACCATGTGGTACACATGTAGTGAACTTCTTTCCATGTGTCATCAATGCATTGGGCCATGTTTTGCATCCAAACCAAATTACACTGAATTGCTCACATCCATATTTAGGATTTTCAAAGTTTTCATGTTAAATAACGATAATTGTTCCAATAGTTACGAGAACATAGTGTTGGGATGAAATATTGATAGTCATTATCCCAATCTCCCTATATTTGATCATCTGAAAGCTTGACCATTCAATATTAGATCCATGATATATAGAATTTTTATGCCATTCACGTCTCCTCCACACTGTCTGCCACTTAGCTTCCACCTTAGCATTATTCACACTTTGATCCACATCACCCCATAACACGTCATCTCTCCACGCTAGCATGCCCCATTAACTTTCGATGTTAGAACAATAACGGGTTCCATCAAGAGGAAAACTTGATAGTTGGTGTCATGACCTCCCAATACTTGATTGCATGATAACCCAATATCTTGACACCTTGACAATAATTTCTCGATCTCCCAACAACTAATAAAGCAAGGATATCTAATGGTAATTTCTCCGTTAGTCAAAAAGGTTTCCCATTAACAAGGTAACTGTACCATATGACCACTGGGGGAAGGATAAAAGAGTCTTCAACACCTTTCTCCTGATCCAATAACAAGTTTTCAATTGATGTAACTCCATTTTTCCATCAACAAAATTTTTTGTCCACTAGGCCACTATGCCATTAGAAAAAATAAGAATCTCTACTTATAACACTCACCCAAATCAGTAATGGACGTGAACCAAAGAGAAATTATTCCTTAGTTGACATACTTTTGGAATTTATTAGTATTAAGGGTTTGCATTTGGAGGCTGATCATTGTGTTATTGACACTAGATAGCTTGATACCTTGACAACTGACATTACGTCCTTCAGGATTAGATATTTTTGGCTAGGATATTGGTCACAATTCCCCCATTGGACCATATGACCATGGGCTAGGGACATAGCCTCCAAACCATGAATTTCTAAAACTTCTGTCAGCAACCCAAATTTTTTAAAACTTATACTATGCTTACAAATTTTGTTTTAGAGATTGAAATAAACCCCAATAGGAAAGAAAGTTTGTCCTAATTAATGCTGAAGACTCAAAATATTCTCCAGCCTATGAATTCATCCAAAAAATTCTCTCTCTCTCTCTCTCAGGAAGAAAGTTTGTCCTAATTAATGTTGAAGACTCAAAATATTCTCCAGCCTATGAATCCATCCAAAAAATTCTCTCTCTCTCTCTCTCTCTCTCTCATGTTTGTCCTAATTAATGCTGAAGACTCAAAATACTTACTCTCTCTCTCTCTCTCTCTCTCTCTCGGGAAGAAAGTTTGTCCTAATTAATGCTGAAGAATCAAAATATGCCTATGAATCCAAATTTGCTTGGTATGATCTCTCTCTCTGTAAAATTATATAAATACATCACTTATACATATTCACTAAACCAACATAACAACTTCATTACAAACATACATCATAACCAACATAATAAGAACCATGAAGCAATAAACATCAAATAAGGGAGAGTGAATTTCCACGCAACCATAAGCTCAACTACAATGTAGTCTTTTTTTTCAGTGAGCTGGCCACATGGAAAGAGATAAATTTGATGCCTTAAGAAGAAGATTCTCTTAAGGTTCTACATATTTCAAATCAAGACTCTCTCTCTCTCTCTCTCTTAGCAAAATTATATAAATACATCACTTATGCATATTCACTAAACCAACATAACAACTTCATTACAAACATATATCATAACCAACATATTCTCCAGTCTATGAATCCAAATTCGCTTGGTATGATCTCTCTCTCTCTCTCTCTCTCTCTACAAAATTATATAGATACATCACACTTTGCAAAATTATATAAATACATCACTTATACATAACAACTTCATTACAAACATACATCATAACCAACATAATAAGAACCATGAAGCACTCTCTCTCTCTCTCTCTCTGAAAAATTATATAAATACATCACTTATACATAACAACTTCTCATAACTAACATAATAAGAACCATGAAGCACTCTCTATCTCTCTCTCGCTCTCTCCCCCCCCTCTCTCTCTCTACAAAATTATATAAATACATCACTTATACATAACAACTTCATTCTCTCTCTCTCTCTCTCTGCAAAATTATATAAATACATCACTTAGACATAACAACTTCATTACAAACATACATCATAGCCAACATAATAAGAACCATGAAGCTCTCTCTCTCTCTCTCTCTCTCTCTCTCTCTCTCTCTCTCTCTTATATAGATACATCACACTTTGCAAAATTATATAAATACATCACTTATACATAACAACTTCATTACAAACATACATCATAACCAACATAATAAGAACCATGAAGCACTCTCTCTCTCTCTCTCTCT
>APFE031558955.1:0-20076 GCA_000404065.3 Pinus taeda
GTGGTCATCCTTAAACCACCGCCCTTTATACCAACATTTTAGAGAGCACATTCAACCTAGTGTTGCCATGCATTTTTGCACATTTTGTATTACAACTCTCTTCTTGGACTCATACATAACCCTTCGGATTAAGGGAGGGAATGTTGGACACCTAATCCTCAATGGATTAGTGTGGAAGCTGAATGGACAAAAGGAGTCCAAGAGACCTTGGGATGTGAAACCCAATGGTCACAACATGTACTATAAATGTAAATCATTTGTTAATAAAAATTGTACTTTCATGTTTTATCTTTCATATTCCTCTACTGCCCATGCGTGTTTAACAGAAATGAAAATTTACTGGATTGCTACTGTACAGATATGTACGTGAGCATATGGAACGAATTTTAGGGGCATGGCCATACGGACTTGTAGTTGTGGTTGATATGGAACAAGGTACAGGGTGCTAGATTGTTAATTGGCAGCAGATAGTTTGTATGGCACAACAACCAGTGTAGTTATGTATGTTTTAGTACAAGTTTGTGCACATGAATTTGAAGATGAATTTGCACATATGACACTTAAGTACAGGTACAGATTGTATATTGGCAATTTTTTTTTTGCCTATGTTGCATGGAAGACTAAATTGATGGCTAAGTGGCGGCATACAATGATTGCTGAATTATAATGGATTGTATAGACTAATTTGACGGTAATTTGTATGGGAAGATGTAATAATTGAACACATAACAGTGGAAATGTTAAGAGCAGCAATTTGATGATTTAATCTGCATAATTGGCCATGAAATGGCGTTGATACAAAATGAGATATACAAACTCGTTTATCTCTGAAATTGCAAGAAAATTTCTACAAATATATGAAAGACATATTGAATAAGAAATGATTGATAGAATGAATAAGAATGATGAATTACAATGGGCCTCGTGATTGTCTACTTATATGGATTGGTTGGTCACGAGGTGAAGGGGTTTGTGCCGCTTTGACTTTTCATTAAACTAATCACATTATTATTATTTATTATATTGTTATTATTATTATGTTTACAATAGATCACATCCTTTCTTGTGGTGTGGTCCATATACTTGGCACATTGCACGTTCATGCATGGAGTTGATTGCCTTGAGATTTGCACATTTGGATTGGTTAGATGCATCTTGTGGACCACTTGCTATTTTTGGAGCATTCTCTTAGAGGCTGGAGCACTATTTTTTTGTTATATCTTTCATATGCCTTGGAGCACATTTGTGAACTTTCTTAGGTGGACCCTTGAGCACATTTTTTTGATTGTATCCATTATTGGGTGGAGATTTCTTGTGAACAACTTGCATGTTGACTTGCCATGCTTATTTTTGTTTGTGCTCCCTCTCTTGGAGACTCTGTAAATTTTTCCTTATTTCTGGGGGACAATGGGTTGATAAGGGATCTAACTACTCCAATTTTATATTATTTCTTTACGTTGTTAGGGAGGCCTTTTTTTTAAGTTATACCAGAGAAAATAAATCTTTATATCCATATTGAAATAGATATACATGCTTCTGTCCATATGTAGTGTCCAAAAAGACTCAAAATAGTGCCTACTTTACGCCTCCCTGATCTTCTGTATTCAAACAAATTCTGAACACATACAGGTCATACCACTTTCACAAACCCAAAACATTTGATGAAAACAAACTCCTCAGATAACTGAACCTATCTTAGCCTTACACTGATTACATTGTTCCAAATATTTTTTAACCGAAAAATAATGACTTGTTAGAGAGTTAGCCAAAAATGATTTTTTATTGTACGAGAGTAAAGGTTCAATCTATAAAGGCAAGCTTTCTCTCCATTGTAATGGCTGTTGGGAATTCGGGGATTGAGGATTTCTCCCATCTGGACTTGATTTGTACATCATATGCCTGGAGCTTGAATGGAAGATTGGAGGTATAATATCATATTATGTAGGATTTCATTGTGTACTTTATTTTCATATTGTTTATTTTTGTATGGGGAAACCCTTGCTACATTTTACAAGTGTTTTGTACTAAGATGATATAATTTTACCAATGTTCAACTAATGACCACAAAACTAGGTTAGTGGGGCTGAAGAATACAACCAATCTGGATACAATGTGGGAGTGCAAGTATATCCTGTAGAGAATACTGAAATCAATATAAAGAAATGAACATGCAGTAGTAAAGCCTCAAAACACATTCATTTGGATAGAGTAGTGTGGGGATGTTGTTGAAGCTAGCAGTAGCTTCAGAAGGTCTTTTGCATAGGTTTTGTGTCTTAGCATGTGGGAGATGATTTATTGCCTCTCTAGGTGTTTGCTTGGTGGAGTAAGTGATTTATGCCTTCTTTCCTAAGTCTAACTGAGGAGAAGTACAATAATTAAAGTCAATTAATTATTGTGGACTATTAAGTCATTTTCTAAGGATAAATAATTTAATTATTTAAGTGACATAGAAATAATTTGAACCATTGATCTCCAAGATCTTCTAGAAGGGAGATTAGGATTAGGGATTTGGACTTAACGAAGATTATAAAAGAAGTCTAGTGAAGAGGTGAAGACATGACCACAACACAAGAGCTCAAGAGAGCGAGTCATCATAGAGAGCAATTTTCTCTAGTGTGAGTGGCTCAATGGACTAGAGCACAAAGGAGGAGAAGTATGGGAGAATTAAGGGCGGATCCAAGAGGCCGAGTTGAGGAGATTGTAGGGCCAAGTTGCTGGAGGAAGGTTGATTTGATTTGGAGAAAACCAAATTGTTGGGGGGCTGAGTTTCCTAGGTGCAGTGATAACTCGTAGGGAGGGCGCAAGTCGATTTTCCAGCTGATTGATTGGGCTGAATTTCTCCAGGGCGATTTCTTCCAGAGGCTGATTTCTAGGAGACCGAATTCCTTGGGCCAAATTCATCCAGTGGTGGCCGAGTTACAAGTTCTAGTTTTTGTATCTTTCCTTGTATCTTTATGGGTCAAAAACCTAGATTTCGAGATTAATAGATGACAGAGAATTGTTGTGGGTGAATTATTTTTGCAATGTGTGATTGATCTCTCTGATTTAAGTTTCGTTGCGTATTTCATTTTTGGAAGTTAAAAATACCAATGATTTTATTTTTAGGCAATTCAATATTTGTTTCGCTAAATAAATAAGTTGATGGGAATAAAATTGATTGTTGTGAGAAAATAAATCTGGCTAGTATTTCGAAAATTTAGCAGATGTTATTCTTTTTTTTTTAACGAGATCGGCTACTTATGTATTATAAAAACTTCATGGAACAAGTCCTTTTACATATGGTAGGTAAAACAGAGAGGGAAGGATCCAAAATGGGTGCGCAGACCCTTGATCCTTGTTGGTAAGCTTGCGGAGAACAGTTTGAAAAAGATAACGGCTATATTGCCGAACAAACGAACCTACTAACAGACAAAATTTACAAGACATATATCCTGAAACTACTGCTGGTTGACAGAGTCATCGGGCTGAGGTTCCTTTCTTGCGCTGGCCCTTGTCGAGGCCTCTGCTTGCATGCTCTAAGTTATTGTTTTGATGTGTGCAATTGCTTCCTCCATATGGTTGCATTTTTCCTTGAGGCCCTCTATCTCTGCTTTCTGCTTCTCCAATTTTTTTCTTTTTGATCTACTGTCAGCTTGGAATTCCTCCTTAAGTTCATTGAAGTGTTTTACAAATCTTGCTATCATGAAGCAGTGGGCTTTGCACAAGGTGCAGTTGCTGTTGGTGATGACTCTCTCCAAGGGGTTTGCAGCTGGGTCACGATCTTCCTGTTGCTCAGCCATTTCAGAATCTTGCTTGGTTAACACTTTGCAGAGCTGCTGCAGTGGGAAGAAACAAGAAGAGCAATGGACAAAGAAGTGAAGGGAATGAAGAAGGGGGGAGAATTGAACGAGTACGCTGTTCTGAGGAGGAGCAAATACTGCAGAGAGGGAAACTAGAAGAGGGGAAGGGAACTGAATATCGTGAGCTGCCGGGGAGTAGAAGAATACTGCTGAAGATGGGCGCTGGATCAGATTAACAAAGCACCGGTTAGCAACTAAAAAAAGCCAGAACCTAATTAAAACAGAGATTACCACAGGGAAGGGAGGGCGGCCTCCTGTCCCAGCTGATCGAATGTCGACCTCTGAAACTGCACCGCTTCGGAGGTGGACTGAAGGGGGACGTTCCTTAGCGCTATTAGACCTGTGCGAAGAGAGAAGATCTCTGCTGTTTATAAAGAAGGGAGAAGTGCTAGTCAGGTGGATCAGGTGAAGGAAGCGCAGGGATTTGGCTGATCTTAAGATCAGATCGTGGATTTTTTTGCAGGCAGAGGAGATTTCGATGCGATGGTTTCCTAACTGCTGATTGTAAATGGCGCTGTGGTTTTGGTGATGCATGAGCTCGTACCTAATCAAATTGGCAGGGAGTGCGTCAATTGCATGCTTCAAGGTATTGAGGGGATCGATGACACAGGGGAGGACTGCCGATGATTTGATGAGCTTAGGGAAGGGGGCAGGAAGAGGGATATGATTGTTGAGGTGACCAAAGTTCTGAGAGTTTGGAGTGTGGTAGAACAGGCTACGGGATTGGCTTTTCATAAGTAATATCATTTTCTCTGACTTGTCCAGTAGGCTTGCTGGTTGCCCTGTTGGCGTAGCAGTCAGCTTCTGAGTTATTTGCCCTCATGACGTGTTTGAAGGTGGCATCCCCCAAGTTGCTGATGTTGTCCATGATCCAATGCTTGAGGTTGCTGAGGGCTATTTTTTTGAATTCGCCCCCTGTTGCCATGGCTGCAATTAAAATAGTCGAGTCTCCCAGGATGATTGGGCTTTGTATGCTCATTTTCTTCAGGATGGTGGTGCCTAATAGGAGGTTGTAAGCCTCGGCCTTATTATTGGACATTCTACCCAGGCCCCATTCATATGTTATCAGGACTTTGCCATACTGATCCCTTATGACTCCCCCTGCCCCAGCTTTCCTCGGATTATTTTTAGAGGCTCCGTCGAACTGGAGGGTGGGTCGCTTTTGATCTTGAATCCATTGGTTCACTTCCTCCTTAGTGCCTCTGAGCTTCCAATTATTCCTTCTCTTGTCTGTTTTGTAAAGAGGGTGGTTGCTTTTGTCAAAACTGAGGCAGAATTTGTTGAACCAGTCGATCTCAGTTTTGTGCCAACTGGTTCGATCTAGTTGGGACACACAATTGGTGCTTATTGTTTCAGAGATAAGGGCTGTAGTTTTTGCCAAAGTGCGGGCTAGGTTGGGCTTCTGGTTTTTAAAGATGCAGTTATTTCGGGCGAGCCAAATTTGCCAGCTGAGCGTTGAGGGGATGCATTTCCACAGGCGGATAATGGGGATCTTATTTTTCTTAGAGTAAGGATAGCATTTATCCCAATTTTTTTGTAAAGAGGTGAGCTGGTCGAAGGTCTCTCTTATCCTCAGGGGACTGATAATTTGCTTCCAGCAGCTTTGGGCAAAGGGGCATTCAAAGAAGAGGTGATGGCTGCTTTCCTCCTCAGCTCGACAAAAACAACAAATTGAGGGGCCAAGAATGCCTCTTTTTTTGAGGTTCTCGGCAGTGAGAATCTTACCTTTGAGAAGGGTGCAGTTGAAGAACTTGATCTTTGGCAGGCACTCAGATTTCCAGACTACTTTTTATAGGTTCCATTTGTTTGTTGCGGTGGTGTCCTGTAGGAGTTTGTATCCTTCTTTGACTGTGAATTTCCCTCCTCTAGGGTCCCAGACATACCTATCTTCTGCCATTTTGTTTGTGGGAGCTGATCCTGAGAGGGATATCTTAAGCTCGATCCAGAGGTCCCTGAGATCGTTTGGGAGAGAGAGGCCCTTCCAATCATGCCAGTTGTTGTGATCCCATAGGGAGATGTCGTATAGAGAGTTCAAGTTTTTTGCTTCCATCCATGTTTGGAGGGGTCTGAAGTTTTGGATTAGGTTTCTTGGCTTTGCCCCCGTGATTCTATCAGACCAGATGTTTATCTCCTTTCCATTGCCAGGCACTTTTGATACATGGCTTCTAAATTGAGGGAGGACTTTTTTGATGAGCTTCCAAACAGGAGTGCACGGTCTTTCCACAATTGTTTCAGAGAGGACATTGGAATTCAGGCCATTGAGATACTTCCTTTTGATAACCTCTACCCACCAGGAGCCTTTTCCTATAAGCATTCTCCATATTAATTTGAATCCCATAGCTTTATTGGAGAGGCTTGGAATTTTGATACCTAGACCTCCTTTTTCAAATGGAAGAATAACTTGATCCCATTTGACAAGGCTGAATTTTTTTGAATCTTGTCTCCCTCCCTGCCACAGGAAGCTTCGCATAATTATTTCCATATGTTTGTGGGTGCTTGCAGGAGCTAAGGTAACAACATACTGGTAGAAGGGAAGGGCGGAGAGAATAGCCTTGATGAGGGTAGTTCTGCCTGCCAAATTGAGCCAAGACATCCCCCAACTTTGAAGTTTTCCTCTCATTTTTTCTATATGCTTTACCCAAATTTCTGACCCGACTGTTTCTTTTGCTAGGGGCAGACCCAAGTAAGAGAAATAGCTCCAATTTCTTTGCACCGGTATGTCCAATATCGTGGAGATTCTTTGCATGATTTACCAGGATACGTTCCAAGTGTATATCTTGCATTTTTTGTTGTTTAGCTTTCCACCTGATGCTGTTAGAAATGTGTCCAGGATGTTCTTAAATCTTCTTGCCATCAAGCTTGAAGCTCCCTCGATTAGAAGAGTGTCATCCGCGAAAAGTGAATGATTGATTTCTTTGATCCCTCTTTCTATATTGATTCCTGTAATCTCCTTTTGCTTGCGGAGCTTTTCCAGATGAATGCTCAAAGTTTCCGCCATTATGATGTATAAGAAAGGAGAGAGAGGGCAACCTTGCCTCAAACCCCTAGAACTTCTAAAGTAACTGCTCGGTCTGCCATTGGTCAGAGGAGCGGTCCAGGGGTGAGAGATGCACTCCATGATGATGCTGATAAAGTTGTTGGAGACCCCAAATTTTCTGAGAACTTCTCTCAAGAAATGATGGTTAACCCTGTCAAAGGCATTTGCCATATCTAATTTGATGATCATGCCTCTTTCCTTCCTGCTGATGCTGCTATGGATTGCTTCTTGAATCAAAATGACATTGTCCGTGAATTGTCTACGAGGAACAAATTCACCTTGGTTCTCTGAGATGAGGTGGGGGAGGAGTTTTTAAAGTCTGTTAGCTAGGATTTTGGTGACTATCTTGTAGGAGACATTGCACAAAGAGATAGGACGGAAGCGATCAAAGGAGAGGGGGTTTAGGTCCTTGGGGATGAGGGCAAGGTGAGAGGATTTTGTGTTGTCCCCCATCTTGTGTTTTTGGAAGACATTTTTCACCATCCTTATATAATCTTTTTTTATTGTGTCCCAACGGTTTATGTAGAAGGCCACAGTGAAACCATCAGGTCCCGGAGCCTTGTCTTGCTGCATGCTAAACGCCGCCAACCTAATTTCCTCCTCTGAGACATCCTGGTCCAGTTCTCTGTTTTGCCAATCAGTGATTTTCTTGTCAATTGGCCTAAGGAAATCCGTTTTATCCGGAGACTGAGGGTCTGCTGATAATAGGGATTGAAAATGTCTGAAAGCTGCCTCTTTGATTCCTTCTTGATCGCTGATCTCTTTCCCCTCTGCCAAAATTTTGTCGATTTGATTTCCAGCGCGTCTGAGCTTTAAACTATTGTGGAAGAATGAAGTATTTTTGTCTCCAGCCCTGAGCCAGAGACACCTTGATTTTTGCCGTTGTTCTTCTTCCTCCAATCTATTTTGCCTGTATAGTTCCTTGTACATTTCGTTTTCTTGAGTTTGATCCTCCTCTGTGTATTGTATGTTCTCTTTTTCCCGATTCCATAGATCTAGCTGTTTATGGAGATCCAATTGGTTTTTGTTTTCCACTGCTGCATTATCTCTTGCCCACTGCTTGATGGTTGTTCTGAGAGACTTTAGTTTGGTTTCCCATATATAGTGGGGAGAACCAACGACTTCTTTTGCCCACTGTTCTTGGACAATTTTTCGAAAGTCTTCTTTGTGATCCCAGGATTTATTATATTTGAAGGGGAGAGGCCCGAAATTTCTTCCCTTGTCCAATGTCAAAACCACGGGCTTATGGTCTGAGGTAGATGCTTGAATAATTTTGCTTTTGATTGAGGGTTTGCTTGCTACTATTATTTCATGAACAATAATTCTGTCTAGCCTCTCTTTAATGTTGTTGATGCCAGTTCTTTTGTTACTCCACGTATACTTCCCGTTATGAGGAGGGATATCAATTAGATTGTGGGCCTGAATTAGAGTTTCCAGAGAGTCTCTTGAGGGGTCTGTGAAGAAGTTCCCTCCTAGTTTTTCATCAACGTTCCTTATTAGATTCAGGTCTCCTCCCAAGAAGATATTCCTATCTTGAGCTAATTGGAGATTTGAAGTTATTGATTCCCAGCATATTGCTTTGTCCTGATAGTGATTCGGGGTGTAAATGTTGTAGATTGTGTATTCCTCTTTTGAGACTTTGTTTTTAAGGTCTGTTCTTACCCACCAATTGCAAGAGTTTCGATTGGTAAGGTCCCATTTGTTTTTGTTCCATATAGTTCCTATGCCTCCTGATGCACCTGCTACGCTTATTGCTGTACCTGTGTAGTTTTTGCTTCTTTTGAAGTGGTTTTGGAAGTCTTGGTCAGATATTTTGGTCTCCTGGATGAGGAGGAGATCTGGCTGCTCCTGTTTGATTAGATCCCGGACTGCATTTACTTTTAGGGAGGAGCCCATCCCCTTGCAATTCCAAGAGACCAGAATCATCATTTACCATTTTTTGTGTGAGTCCCGCTCTTCTCTTTTATCATTTCCCCACTTCCTTTTTGCTTGTCTAGATATGTGTCCATTGGTTGCTGAGTTCCAGTGGCCATTTCTTTTGCTGCTGTTTCATCCCTGATTTCTTTGTTTGACTTCCTGCCTGCTTTTCTAGGAGGGTCAGAAGTGAGGGTATTCTCTTTCATTTTGTTTTTGGTTAGTATTCGATCCACGATTGGAGGAGGGGAGGGCGGAGATTGAGAGAGGGAGGTGATGACTGCAAGAGCATTTTCTCGGGGAGATGAGGGGGGAGAAATGGGATCTTCAACTGACAGAGATTCAAAAGGGTTGGAGGATGAGGGAAAGGGGCGAGCTGAACTGGAAGGGTGGGTAGGTACAGAAGGATTTTCCTGGAGGGCTTTAGAGCTTGGGCCGAGAGAGGGATTGGATTTTTTCTTTTTAACTTGTTCCCGTGAGCCTTTAGAGTTTTCGACATTTCCATCAGATTCATTTGTTTTTAACTTGCTACATCTATTTGCAAAATGCCCATACTCGTGACATATCTTGCACTTGAAGGGTAGTTGCTCGTAATCTACCTGTTGGATGTGTGTCCATTGATCTACCTTGAGCTTGATAACTTTCGGCAGTCCTTTCCCTAGGTCTACTTCGACGCATATCCTCGCACAAGCATGCATGTTCTCCTTTGGTTCAGATCTATCTATGTATTTGCCGACTGCGTTCCCAATGGCCCTGACTGATTCATCTCCCTAGTAGTGGAGTGACAGGTGAGGGAGACGGACCCAAACCGGGACTGCATTTGGGATGTCCATTTCCGGATCAAAATCAGGAGACCATCTATTCAGATAGAGGCCTCTTGAGTCCATAAAATAGGGACCGTTTCTAAAGATGAGATTTCTGTCCTCTTTTGATTCGAACAAAAAGGTGTAAAAGCCTCTTCCAAAGAATTTGATTGCTATTTTTCCTTGTATGATCGAGTTCCAGTTGCGTTCCACCCATTTTTGAACTGATCTGGGCGAGGGCCAGAGTCCTATGAACTGGCCTACCAAACCTCTTTCAGCTAGAGAGATTGCTGCCTTCCTCGGGAGGGAAGGGGGAAGGGAAACTTCAGGTATTTCATCGAGTTTCTTGACGAACTTGGTCGCAGATGGACGGATTCTTGATGCTGCATTTTCTGGGATAAGGGATGCGAATAGTTTCTCATAGTCTTCCGGATCTAGAGGCGGGGGATTGATCCCAGCCATTGGGGAGCCAAGGCACAGACTGTCCAGGAGGGGCGGAGGCTGCAGGAAAGAGCCCCAGAGCGGGGACTGAGCAGGAGGCCCAGCGATCAGAAGGGGGCGCGAGGAGGCCTAGGAGGGGCGCTGTGAGAGCGAGCCTAGTAGCAGAGCTGCCAGGCGGGAGCCTAGCAGCAGAGCTGCCAGGGGGGAGCCTGAGGGGCGCGGGTCAGACTGGGGAACCCTAGGCCATCAGGGCGATCGCCTCCGGAGCAGCGCTAGAAGAGATTGTAGAATCAAAATTTAGCAGATGTTATTCTTATTATTGCTATTGTTGTTGTATTAACCTTTCATCTAATGAACCCAATTTTTACTGGATTAACATAACCTTATTTTCATAACAATGCTTTAGAATGGCATCTTTAGCATTCCAATGTAATTTTCTCCTACAAGTTTCAGCAAGCTGAGGCTGATTTGTGGCACGCTTAGCAGCCCCATTGCCTTACATTTCCATGCACATATCCTCTTTGATCTATGAATCCTCGACTCCATTTGCCCAAGGTGTGATTAGGTACTTGGTCTTGAAGTTTTCCTTCAATCTTTTCTTCTCACACCATTTATTCTTCCATTATACTACATCCATTTGCTCTGCCTATGCTAACTCTACAATAAATCACCTTGTAGCTTCACTGTATCTTGTTAGCAATCATGCCTTTAGGGAAGACCACCTTGAGTTGGATAAGAGCGAACCAAAAGTGAGGGGAAGAGTTATTTTTGTGGTGGTGGGTAGCCTTCTTGAGTTGCAAAATACTAGCTCCTTGATGCTTGGGACTTTACATCATTTGGGGCTGCTAGATTTTGCTATAACACTACTGATCATGTGTTAACATGTGTTATATTTGTGCTTTTCTATTCTGTAATCTATTCTTACCTGTTTTGGGTGACTTAATGCAAATTGATCACCAGCCCATTTTATTGTGTTTTATTGGACACATGGTCAACCTTTATCACTCTCCCGACCATTTTGTACACATTATAAAGTAAAACAAATGAGTGTACATTGTACAACATTTTACAATGTTGACAATCTCCTCTCATACTTACAATCATTATCTCTTATGCTTTTGTTATGTGTATCTTTCTTCTATTTGCTGGTGTTGTGCACATATCATATGTGCCTCAACAAATAGATTGTCAAGTAAAAATAGACTTCCCATTAGGCTAATCTAGTTGCAGTCCTATCATGGCTAAGCTATTCCCACGCAAACTATAGGAACTAAAGAGGGACATCTAACCATCAGTTCAGGAGCATCAACAAACTTTGTGCGTAGAACTTGGACACAAAATGAGTAGAATTATAGCATGAAGGTATCTCCTAGCTGTTCTGAACCTGCCATGGGTTCTGTCTAATTGATCTTCACAAAAGACCCACACCTCCTTCTGAATAGAGCCTCTTACTCCTTGCACTCTGCCTCCCTTTACGAGCATGGGACATATCGTCCTTCACAGGTTGATCCACTTTTGTGATGCCACAAAGATGTACCTTCTTTCAGCATGTTCTTGTTGTCTAGCTCAGATACAAATCCATCAGCTAGATGCCCATCATGAGCTTCCTCTCTAGGGCCTCAAATATTAGTAGATTTTTGATTGAATGTCTCTGAGCTCCTCCCAAGATCGCCTATCTAGGACCTTTCAACCTGGGGAACTCTTTGGAGGACATTGGTACTTACGCAGTGATTGATAAGGATGGAGATGACTCTTCTCTCTCCGCTATATCTACCTCTATATCTAATGCTGATTAGAGCTTCTCTCTTTTTTGGGGTTAATCATGAGTCACCCTTCTTTACTCTCTTTTCTTTCATGTTTTTCTTGCATCTTGATGCAGGGGAGCCAAGACCCCTTTGCCATTTAAAGTCACTGGCAGGATATCTCAGGCAGAGAACTAATGCCCTAGCCAGCAAAGAATTCTCATCCACATTGATATCACCCACATTCTCATACATTCACTATTGCAGAGCTCTGATATCACTTGGCACATGAGGATAAACATCACTGCCTGAATTTTAGGGTATTTCACAGTGGATTCTAATCTGCATACGATACTGAGAAACACATACTCTACAACAATGAATGAATCCTTAAAAATGTTAGAACTATAGAAGCTGTGCATCCACCATAGTCTGCTCTAATTGGATGCTATAGAACACAAGTCTGCACTAACCCATCCTTCTTGTACAGGCATTGTCCTTCTTTAGTAGAAATGAACCTACTCACAGACCATCCCACAACAGAACTGAGTAATGGCTCAACCCATTAACTGAGGTTTTATGGGCAATAGACTCCAACGAGCAACCTGTGTGTTATGGGCCCACAGTGTTCCTCTACCCAATGATCCTACACACAGGTGAGTAAAACTATAACAACATATAGAGAATCACAGTTCAATACATGATCTTCACGCAGACCCTTGTTTGCAGAGCTCCCCGACTCAGAATAACTTAATATCTAGTTGACATATTGTTATAGAGATGTGCGATGATAGGAATTCACAGCAGAACTGTTCTCCACAAGAATAGACGCTGTTTATTGTTGACATCCATACATCATAAATCCTTCAAATGCAATCTACAACAATAATACATAATTACAAAGCAATATAATCACACATATTCAATCACTGATATGCATGAATGTTTATGCGGAAACCTGAAGGTAAAAACCACCATCTCAGTGATCGAACCCTCTCTTTCTCTTTCTTTCATTCATTTCTGTGGAATATTTACAATGGATCCATGGACATATATCAGTTTACAAGCTCATTGGGTTGCCAGGCCAAATGCCATGTCAACCTTTACCATTACCTTTGTCCTTCTTGAGATCTCCTGTCTTCTTCTTTGAGCAACATATTCTTGTTATCATTCATGCTGTATCTGTTCCTTTTCCTCAAACTGTTTGTCTTCAACTTCTAAATGGTCTGTTCCTATGCTCTTTTCAGCTACCACCACCCATGCCCTTTCATTTCTAGCTTTTGTGTTTTGGTTTCCAACTTGAGATCAATCTCTTCCCAATGATTCTTCTTTTACAACGTGACCTTTCAGATTCCACTCAGCCGGCATGTTCCTTCTTCAACTTGGCCTGTGGATTCCCTTCTACATGTGTGGACAGAGTTCCACTTGGCCGCTTTTATTTTCTTTCAGTTCTGGTTCCACAACTTTGACTTGGGGAGTTCTTTAGCCAAGAGAATTCCACGTGGTCTGTGGTGCAAAGCTCCTAAGCCCACAACTGCTTATGTACCCACAGTCCCGTTCTGCAGCAACTAGTTCCAGACTTCCAACACCCATTGGTTTCATGGTAAGCACACTTTGTTCCCTGTGCCATTCTACTCCATAATGCTCTTTATTCTGGCTATGCAAATTACATCATCCCATGGTCCACACCTTCACTTGTCTACTGGAGTCCATTAACTGTGAACTCAATTACTACTTCAGTCAAGTCCATCACAGTGCGTTCAAGCTGGCATATTCAAAATGATGTCGATTCTCCTGCATCACATCTATTTAGCTTGCAGCTTTCAAGTGCCCTTTGCTCTTCCACATTATGTTTCTTATTTGCTGTTTTCTTGTGATAGTTCGTATCCTATTGTATCTTGAATCCATATTAAAAGTTAAGTCCTTTGGTATGGGATTTTTGTTTCTTTCTATAATTGTTCTTTCAAAACCTGAACATAATTTTTCTTGTGCCTTGTATTCTTTTCTAATACTTGTATATTTTGATTGCATGGTTTCTGTGTGTCTGTGTGTATAGTTATAGTTTTATATTGCCAATTAGTACTTTTTGTCCACTAGGCAGACATGTTTACTATGATTCAACTTTTTAGGCAGAAGCACTGAACCTTTCTAATCTGCTTGCAGTTTGGTGAAGTAGATATCGATGGATCATTAGTTGCTTCACAGATGAAAGGAGCTGAAGATATTGTAATGCTCAATAATGGTTGTCTCTGCTGTACAGTAAGAGGTGATCTTGTGCGAATGCTTTCAGATTTGGTGAAAACAAAGAGAGACAAATTTGATCATATAGTTATCGAAACAACAGGTGAGATGGTAATTTGCTTTTTCTTTATATGTATGATTCTTATGGAAACTGCAGTTTAGTATTGAGAAATCCTCTGTTTCTGAATATATTTTTTATTGCTAAGTAGAAAATCGTGTTAGAAATTTCTGTATTTTGAAAAGCGTTTCGAGTATTGAGTACATACCATGACATGTAGATTACTCATTTTTGTTCTTTGACTTGATAAATAGATATAAAATTAAACATTTCATTAATTTCCACATTTATAATGTAAGATGGAAAGGACATTATAGCTGCATTTCCACTGATGCTTCTATGGCATGTCATCTGAACAAGGCGTAAGCAGGCTGCTGGAGTCGTTGGGCACGTTGGTAATACCACAATATCAAGAAAGCTTTGACCTGACTTTTGATATCAACAATTTTTTATTGAACTAAGCTTCTGTAATATCCCTCTTGGCGAGATTACCCTTAGGGTGCAATTCTGAGCTAGGGTTCTAAATAAACCATGAAAGAATTGTATTTCATAACAGTAATGCAATATTCATCAATATATGAAACGGTGATGCTTTACAAAGTAGTATAGTAGAGAACTCAAGCAACAGTAGACTCCACAAGCAACCAATATAAAATATGACTGATTCAACAATTAAATTAACTGACTTACAACAGTCAACAATTTCCCAACAGGGATATCAAATCAAACATGCTACAGACTGTGGCTGTCCCCTTGCTGCCACAAAATCATATCAGCAGACCTTACTGCGAACTTGCACCCTTAATAACCCTTGCGTCTTCCTGATCATGGCCCCTTTGGTCACTTACGGCCCCAGCAAATGGTCTCAGCTACCACAGGAAATTAGCCCTCAGCCTTCTGCTGCCATGGGGAGAGATCATTCATCTCCTCGTTGCCTCAGAAAGGCAGTCTGTTAATTTTTTCTTAGGGCTTTATTGTTCTTTGCTTAAGATAACTGCATTACATCATTTACACATTGAATTCACCCCACAACAATATAACATCATTACATTATATGCAATTATGTAGAAAGAACAACATCATCAGTAATGCAGCGAACACCAGAAGAAAAGCATGCACACAGAGGGACACCAGGATTGGTCGAAGACTAGGGAAAACCCCACAAGGGAACATCTTCATAACGACATGCTTGTGCCCAACTTTTAAATCATCAACAATTTTCAAGAAGGCATTCACATGATCTTCAACCATGATGATATTGTTTGCTACAAACTTTGGGAGGCGATCGTGATATTCTGTTATCAACAAAGCATGATGTTGCACACGAATTAGGTTAGATTCAATGGCTCATACGCAGTGAGAGAAAATCAAGCTACAACACCTGTCATTGTACGAAGATGAATTTGAAATTAAAGAAATAGGAGATGCAGGTATAGGGGGAACACATACCACACCTGATGAACTAGTTGATGAAGCACTTACTAAAGTAATTACAGTTGTGGAAGGTTGATTAACTACTTAGGATGTAGTTGCGGTAGTAGAAGTCCTAGGCGCTGTTGGTGTATTTCAGAACAAATGCTTGGGCATGTTAAGGGTTGGAAATAGACCTTGAGTAGGATCAAGCCTACAACACCTGTCATTGTACGAAGATGAATTTGAAATTAAAGAAATAGGAGATGCAGGTATAGGGGGAACACATACCACACCTGATGAACTAGTTGATGAAGCACTTACTAAAGTAATTATGGTTGTGGAAGGTTGATTAACTACTTAGGATGTAGTTGCGGTAGTAGAAGTCCTAGGCGCTGTTGGTGTATTTCAGAACAAATGCTTGGGCATGTTAAGGGTTGGAAATAGACCTTGAGTAGGATCAAGCCTTGGTGGTTTTCTTGATTTGTCGAGTTTGGATTCAATCTTGTGAAGAGTGGAGTTGCCAGGGGAGTTGGAAAAATAAAAAATGGAAACACTTATCAATGTTGATGAATAATTGAGGATTGGCGATTACCCCTTGCAATGGCACTAGTTTGTTAGGGTAGAAATCTGCACAATAGGGAAATAAATAACTCTGAAAAGATGCAGTGGGATATCGATGTTAACATGTAGGAGATTTTGTCCAACTTGGCACCAACAAAACTCCTCTCCATTTGGGCTGGTGCTTTTCAACCTTAGCAAGGGTCCATAGCTACTCGTGTTGAAACCCTGTGGATTTGTGTAATAAACATTGGAAACAACACAAGAAATAATCTTCGGTGTGCAATCAAGTAGCCGAAGATGTGGTGAAAAATATTTTGAAATAATTTAGTGGAAATTATCTTTCACAATAGCTTGATAATGGTAAAGGAAAGAGATAGAAAGTGCTCCAAGTGGCAAATATTACAAAAATAAAGGCCCAAGAAACTTCAAGAATATTGTGGAAAGAATCACAATGTACCAACAAGTTCAAAGAGCTAGAGAAATAACATAACCAAACTTTATTTTGCATTAGCCATGAGGTTGAATACACCATAGAGACAAATATAAAACTATTAAAGTGATATCCCTTGCAGAGTATACAAGAAGCAGAATGGAAGAGAAATGCTAATGCTACAAAGAAATTATACTCTTGACTCTTAGTACCTTCCTCCTTTTATCAATTACCTACTGTTCACTAGCCATGCTTTAAGTCTTCCTTAGCCAATGTGCATTGATGGCTAAGTGTAGATCTTCCCTTGTCCACTTAATATAAGGGAAGTGTTAATCATGGTTGTCATTGATGTCAATATGAAATTGTTGAAGATGACTAAAACACTAATAACGTCCTAACCCTAAGTGATTAAAAACCCTAGCCTTGACCTATGAAAAAACCCTAAGTACATACCCTCAGTACGTGACAAACCCTTGCTCTTGTTGAAGCAAGTCTAGCTTGACCAACCTTAGCTATAGCATGCTTAAACCCTAGATGTGTTGAAAAACCCTAAATGCATATGCCTAGCTTGTTTATAAAACCATAAGGGTTGTCATAAAATATATCCTTGGAAGAAAAAATTTACATTAGGAAATCTCTCTCTCTCTCTCTATATATATATATCTATATTAGCATGTATATATATAAAGGACATATATATAGGCCAATACTATACCATATATGGGCATTTATATTTATTAGACATATATATATTGGAAATATATATTCCTTTTATCTTGGCAAGACTAAAACACTAATAATGTCCTAACCCTAAGTGATTAAAAACCCTAGCCTTGACCTATGAAAAAACCCTAAGTACATACCCTCGGTACATGACAAACCCTTGATCTTGTTGAAGCAAGTCTAGCTTGACCAACCTTAGCCATAGCATGCTTAAGCCCTAGATGTGTTGAAAAACCCTAAATGCATATGCCTAGCTTGTTTATAAAACCATAAGGGTTGTCATAAAATATATTCTTGGAAGAAAAAATTTACGTTAGAAAAAATCTCTCTCTCTCTCTCTATATATATATTAGCATGTATATATATAAAGGACATATATATAGGCCAATACTATACCATATAGGGACATTTATATTTATTAGACATATATATATTGAAAATATATGTTCCTTTTATCTTGGCAGGCATATCCCTCATTGGTTCTCTCATTTGTCTCTTCGTGGTCCCTACCTATCCATACTAGCATTGTTCTCTATGACAATCCTCTCCCTCGATGGTCCACTACACCTCAGCAACAACATGACATTCTTGCATCCCCATAACTTCGACAGTTAGCAGATTCGGTCCCATGTCTCGATCTGGAGATCAATGATCAATAAGGGGTGTGGATTTATCAACGTGCATTAGGAGTTAACTCTCCCATTTGACCCCGCAGTCAGTTAAAACCACAGGTCGGAAAAAATGCGAGTTGGATCCAATTTGGTTATGTCGGCCTCACAAGTTTGTTGCCCTCTTCTTGCAGTCACGTCTTTCCAAATTTATTGTATATATATACGTATCAAATGAAACTGGTGACACTGGTTAGAGATTATCAATGGTAGGGGTAATAAAATAAGAGTGAGGATAATACATATTGAAACTTTAGATCGAGACAACGTTTTTAATCCTTTTTGGAACAACGTGAACCTGGGATCGAGGTCAAATCGGTAATGAAGATAACCAGAGAGTGGAAAAGAAGATTATTAGTTCACATCTCGTGAACTATAAGGGCGAAATTTTGTGGAAGTCTTCTAAATCGTGATTGGGTATATCTTTGTCCAGATTTGTTGCTCAGAAGCACAGATTCATAAACTTGTGAAAGACTCGGATTATCCACTAGTGGAGCCTCGGTTCTAGGACTCAGTCCTGTAATCATAACCTCGAGCTAGTAAATATGTGATACTTCGACTTGAGATCAGGAAGGCTCAAATTTGTTTGAGAGGCTCATTGAAGCTCGATCAATGGACAATTATCCTTGGAAGGTTCGGACAAACATGCGATGTTCCTTGTGAAGGTTCAGTTTTGAGATTGGACAGTTGTCTGTGGATCAGTCTAATAACTTAAAGCTTGAAGCCTTATCAACTATCCTTCACCTATAGAACAGTCATATTACCTCAGACTTGAAGCATTTGCAAAATCTCGGTTTCTTGTGGGTGTAAATCTCAGACTACAGTCACTTGTTAAGGCTCTCACTTATGGGTGGCTGGACTTAACTCTGATCTTTGGACATTGATTTGAACTTGGACCTTTATATACATGTGTATATCTATACGAGATCAGTGAAGGAGGAGATATCTACAAGGATAACACTCAGATATAGTCCAACACCTTAAGGTAATTGTGGTTGCATCATCAAGGCATATGTAGTCAATGGTGGAGGCCTAAAGATTGAATAACGTTGGACAATCAAGCTCTAATTGTTTTTGGAACTAATTGGACATATGAGACATTGAACAATGCAAAATTTGGCAATTCATTGAAGACACCTTGAGGCATCATTGAATATAGTTTGGAGTTTGCTTGACACATCACCAAACATTGTTGAAAAACTAGAGCTGCGTTGGGGATATTCTTGAGCATACCTTGGAGAGTCATCAAGAAGCCCTATAGAGATATTTATTGTAGCAGCCTTTGGAGTAGATTTGTAGACATTGGAGACTTCTTGGGGAATCCTATTGAAGAAACCTTGAAGTATTCTTGAAGACATTTTGAAGGCACCGTTGGAGACCATGATGCATTGAAGCCATCATGAGGTGGCCTTGAAAATTTTGTTTGGGTGACATGAAGAGCAGTGGGATACCTTCTAAGAAGATAAGGTTGCCATTGATGAAGTAATTTGGAGGAGGTATCGCTGAAGATTGACAGGGCTCATTGAAGAAGACATAGGGAGCCATGAAGTATAACCAAACATATCTTGACGAAGTAAAGATAAGGGTTGGAGCCTCGTAGAAGACAAGGTTGGTGTCTTGGAAGATAGGGTTGGAGCCCTAGAGGATAGGAGTCCTCGAGAAACCAGGTCGAAGCCTGAACCAGAAATAGGGTTGGAGCCCTAGAGGTTGGTGCCTCAAAATTGTCAAGGTTGGAGCCTTGGAAAGTCCAAGTCAGTGCTTGGCTTATTATAGGTTGGAGCTTGGGAGATTGAAGATCGAAGTCTTCTTCTAGGGTTGGATCCCTACATATATTGTACTTGATTTATTGTAAAGAAGAAATTAATAAAAGCATTTATTCTTATTGTTCATTTTGTGTTCTGAATATAAGTGATCTGTAGAATTGAGACTTCTGTGATTTGTCATAGTTATAAGGAGAGCTTCAGCGTAAATCACATAAGAAAGATTTCTGCCAACGCGTTTCGAACCAACCAATGTGGTTCATCGTCAGGACAAGTTGAAAATACAGATCTAGCTCAGCGATTTAAATAGTCCAAGCAGAGACTCCAACGGCTAAAACACTCTAACGGCTACTTTATCATTTAATAAAGTAGCCGTTGGAGTCTCTGCTTGGACTATTTAAATCGCTGAGCTAGATCTGTATTTTCAACTTGTCCTGACGATGAAC
>APFE031558964.1:0-12175 GCA_000404065.3 Pinus taeda
ATTTGTCCTAATCTTTTTCACCTATAAACAAAAGTGAAAAATGACAATATGTTATGTCATCTAGAGGATAAATGGCGGGCCCAATCTAATATGTGTTTCCTTTATGATGGTATTCCATAGTCCTCAATGTTTTTCGTTCCTTTGTGCCCTTCGTAACGTTATCGATGGACGGTGGGTCCGAAAAGGTGGTTTCACTCATCGTGATTGCACCTTATGTGTGACCCTCTCATTCTTTTGCAACCCCCCTCTCAATACCGTATACCACCCTCCACCCCTCTGAAAACTACCTAACCCTCTCCTTCCAAAAAATGGTTCCGTGCACCTATACCAGTAACCCCTCTATGACATGTGTCTAATAGTTTTCCGTACCCGTTATGGATTTAATATTCATATAAGTTATGACTAAACCTCCTAACAATCCTGCACCTTTAACGAATTATTACTTAACCATAAAAATATCGTTATCCATTACTAATACACCCTTTGTTGAATCTAATCCTACACCAATGACGGCAAGGAAAGGTATAACAACTCTCGACATTCAAATGTTCACTTCAATTATAATCATGTTGTTAATGATGAACATAAAACATGGCATTGAAAAACATATACCTTTTGTGGATTACATAACCATAAATTTTCTAAGCGTTGGAAAAGAATAACAACACCCAAAATGAGGAGACATGAAAGACCATCTCAACAAAAGGTAAAGAAACATGCTAAGAAGATCTGGAGCAAGAAAATGTATCGCAATCATTGCAACAGAGGTGGTCATCCGAGGGCCACATGTTGGAGTCTCCATCCAAAGCAGCACCTTAAAGACAAAGTTTCGGTGTATGAACGAGGTGAAACAATTGTTCGACAAGCAAAACCACCATAGGGGGATGAGCCATTCATAGGGATAAGTGAAAAATGGTTTCTAGATATCTTAGATTGTCATGGTAGTGATTTTGTAATCATTTGTTGCATTTTAAAATGTAAAAGTGATGATGTGTTTTCCATCACTTGTTAAGCAACAATGATGTCTTGTCTTGTTTTGAGTTGCATGATAAACTATGAAAGTGATGTTTTGTTTCCAGCACTTGTCAAGGAAACAAAAGTGTTGGCCTTATTTTTGTAAATCATGTGATGCAGTGATGACGTGTTTTCCATCACTTGTTGAAGCAACAATGATATGTACCTTGTTTTCGTAGCTCGGGTATTGTCTCCATTTTGATGTAAACTTGACCACCGAGCATGTGTTATAAAATTGTGGAAAGTATGGGATGCTTGGGTTATTAATTGGTCATGAAACTCAAGCATGTAATTTTCAAAAATAATGTACGACAGGTTGCACAGATTGTAGGTGTCAGCTCATTGCTTAATGCTGTGAAGAACAAAGGAGAAGGAGATGGAAGCATGACCTTTTTTAGGGTGCTTGTGATGCAGATAAGGTACAAAGAAGTTGCATAATATTTTTCATGCCTTTGCAGGACCAAAAGCTCCTTAGTGGGGAGCATTGATCTAGGTGGCTCTAGGGACACACGTTGGAAAAAGAGGGCTTATGGAAGCTCAAACCAAGACCAAAGTGTAGATCGTGTCGTCCTCATCACAACAGTGTGGAAGATTTGTCAATTTGAGCTCGTATGTGGGAAAATGATCCAGTCATATTTTTGGTCAAAGTTGGGCTATGGGCCAGGATTAAGTGTCCTACAATTTGACCAACCTCGAGGCATGAAACCTGCATACCAATTCTTTCTTACCCTTCACAACAAAGCCTTCATGTTGCTTGATGTATATCTCTTCTTCTAGATCCCCATGAAGAAATATTGTCTTCGAATCCATCTATTCTACCTAAAAATAAAAAGAAAAAACAACATATAAAAGTAATCTAATGGAAGCTAAATTGGCAATAAGAGAAAAAATATCACGAAAATCATTTCCTCACACCTCGGAATAACCTTTTTCTAGCAGCCAAGCTTTGTATTTCTCCATCTTTCCTTTTTCCTTAATCTTCTTCTTGAACACCTAGTTACCTCGAATGGGTTTTTGAGCGAGCAACTCCACCAGATCCCAAGCCTCATTTTTGTCCAAAGATTCCACTTCATCAGCCATTCCCTCCTTCCAATTTTTCCATCATCTGAATCTACTACCTCCTTGACAATTCTAGGATCATCATTAGTAATAGATAGAGAAAATGTTGAATAGAAAGTAGATAGACTATAAATTTATGGCTTCCTTCTCTCTCAAACTGATCTTCTCAAACATGGGAATCTTCCTCTTCTAATTCTTGTTGTGTTGTAGAGTTTGATTCTTCCTCCTTTAGCTCAAACTCTATATTTTGAGGTTCCTCTAGTTCGAATTCATGTTTAACAACATCTTTGAGCTCTCTAAATGCCACATCCTGGTTGTACAAAACCGTCCATGTTTCCAGGTTCCAAATTGTATAACCTTTTAAACCATCCTTATACCCAATAAAGACGCACCTTTCAGATTTACTATCCAACTTGGTTATTTTCTTATTTGGAGCATGTACATATGCATCATAGCCAAATACCCTCAAATGTTAAATAAAGGGCTCATTACCAGTCCATACGTCATGTCGAGTATTATCCTCTAATGGTGATGAAGGTGATCTATTAACTAGGTAACGTGCAGTCTCTATTATCACTGCCCAAAATTTGTATCCTAACCTGGTGCCATTAAGCATGTTTCTTCTCGTTTCCATCAACTTCCTATTCATTCTTTCTACAACTCCATTTTTCTAAGGTGTTTATGGAGTAGTCTTTCATCATGCTATACTGCACTTCTTATGGATCTTCAAATTCGTTCTTGCAGAACCCTCCACCATTATCTCTCCTCAACACCTTGATCTTCTTCTCTATTTAATTTTCCACCAAATCCTTAAATTATTTAAACCTATCAAAGACTTCATATTTCTTCCCGAGGAAATGTATCCATATATTCCTTGATAAATCATCTATAAATGAGACATAGTAGACATACTTTCGCAATGATGAAATTGACATACATCCAAATACATCACTTTGGACAAGCTCTAATATCCCTCTCGACCTCTTAGAAGCAGAGGGAAAACTCATCGCATTATTCTTCCCATACACACAATGTTCCCGTAAATCAAAATCCACAGAGAAATTAGACATACCTTCTACCTTACCATTACCATGTAGTATTCAAAGGCCCTTCTCTCCAATATGTCCAAACCTTTGATTACATAACATGACATTTTCTCGAGAGACGACTAGGGTTTTTTCCCCACATTCATGAACCACAGAACTATTACACCCATCAATAATGTTTCTAACAAAATTCTTATACAGATTTCCAATGTGAACTCCCCACATCAATACCAATGATCCCCGAACCATCTTGTAAGTATATTTCTAGAAAACTGTTTTTAAAGCTACATAATGCGTCTTGCTTACAAAAATCATATATCTCACCAATGCAGGAATATGAAAAACACTAGGATGTGTTTGAATCCTTCCACCTTGCAACTTCAACTTGAATTTTCTGTGTCCAATGATTCTGGCCTTCCTATCAACCCCTAAGAAGACGCCACCACCATCATATTTCTCATACTCGCAGAACCACTCTCTATGGGGAGTGAAGTTAAATGATGCACCAAAGTCAATCAACCATGCCTCATGATCTACATGTTTACCTGCAGAAGAATCCAAGTACACATTTCCATCTTCATCTGTGGTGGTTTTCTCCTCTAGAGAAGAAGCATCATCCGATCCCTTTCCTTTCATAGGACCTTTAGATAAATATTCCTTTTTATAGTTTTCTTCCTTTCCACATTTCCAAAATACCTTTACATGCTTACATAGAGAATTAGATATGTGTCTACATTTAGATCTCCCACTTGAGGGCTTATTTTTTTTTTATTCTCTGGAACCATCCTTGTAGGATGAGACTATTTTATAAAACTTCAAAATAGCTATATTGCTACCTAGAAGAACAACACGACTATTGCATGAATCTGGTAGAGAACACAACAAACTGATGCACTTATCTTCATCTGAAATTTTTATATCAATAGATAAATGCTAGCTTACCATGACTTTAAGGTGTTGTGATGTTCTGTGACTGAGTCTCTGTCCTTCATCCTCAGGTTATACAACATTTTTTGTAGCAATAATTTGTTTACGAGAGACTTAGATTAGTACTAATTCCCTAACTTGAACAACAAATCCCTTGGCGTTTCTTCCCTAGACACATTAAACAATATTGAATCTAAGATAGATAACAATATTACCCTTTGTTCCTTCCGATCCAACTTCACTCAATATTCTACTAAAATTTTCGTTGGTTTAGTAATCGGATCTACCATGATCCACTAACCTTTATCCCCTTTCAAATCCTCCATCTTGAGCTTTCACAAATCAAAAACATGATCATTATATTTCTCGATATCTATCTTTCCACTTCTCAGCATCTTCTTTCAGCGCAACAATTGATCTCACATATCTTCCACTAAACATGTTCTACCACGGCCTTGAGAAAACCCCTCAACAATAAAGGCATCCCCTTGAATCTGAAACAACTGTGATACAAAATGTATGTTTTAACCTTGTACAGAAATTACCTACAAACTAATTCTTAAAACAATAAAGTTAAACAATGTTGACAACATAAAATAAATATACAAAGATATTTTTCCCTCGATATAAAAAATGAGTCTATCAGATTGATTTTTCATTATATTCCTTTCAACGTTATAATAAAAATATATACATGTTGAAGAATTCATAAAACCCAATCTATTAACCCTGGATTATAACATAATTGTAGTTCCATTGGCGAGATCTACAAAATACCATGGGAAAAAGACCATCACGCCCAAAACCATGTGAAACAATAGTGCACAAAACCATGGGTAGGTCTACCTAGCATCTTTGGATCCCCCCATCCTTGGGTCTGCATATATATAGCAAACAAATTTCTCTGGGAACTACTCTGGATCCTGTACAGAGGGGCTATCACCCCCCTCTAAGCCCCCCAACAGGGGGGGCTTTCACCTCCCATGTGACTCCCCTCTTGTAACTGATGCAATGAACAGGAGTCGTTGTTGCTGCCCCGGACCCTGTGTGCATGCGAAAATTCATGGAAAGAATATAAAAAACACATAACATCCTATTTAGATATGAATATATGCTTTGTCTATCCTATGCCACCCTAAGATTCTACATTATAAATTGAATTTGTTGCTTCATTTCCTTGAGCATATCTGACCCAATATGCACTTTTTTTACTAGATCATTATATATGATAGGAGTATTGCAACTCCTCCCATACACTGCCTCAAATGACTCATCTTTATGGATTCATGGTATCCATTTGTCTGTAAACTCCATAAATTGAAGGTAATACTCCCACTTTTTGGGCTGACACATCACATACATCCTCAACATATCCTCAAGGATCCGATTTTTCCTCTCTGTTTTCCCATTTTTCTATGGATAGTATGCAATTTTGAATGCTAATGTTGTTGCCAAACTTTTAAGAAATTCCTTCCAAAACCATGAAGTGAGCTTAGCATCTTTATCTAACATAATTTTCATGGGGATACAATGTAGCCTCATAATCGCCTTTTTGAATATTTGTGCCACTTCATTAGAAGAATTAGTGGAATTTTCTACCACTAAATGAGCTACCTTCCTCAGCTTTTCAATCATTGCCATGATTGCATCATGTTTCTTAGATGTTTTAGGTAATCCAATAATGAAATCCATAGAAATTACCTCACATTTCCATTCTAGAATTGGAATTGGCTACAAAAAACATGTTTGATTCTTACAATAGACATTTAGTTATTGGAATTATATGAATTTTGAAACAAAATCAACCACTTCCTCAAATTTGATAGTAATTGTACCTTTTAATGGCTACAAGGGTCTTTCAATACCCTAGATGGAATTATTAAGGATTAACAAGAAACTCATTCATTATTTTCCTTTTTAATCCATCACTAGCTGGCACATAGATTATGCTTTTAAATCTAATTATGCTATCATTAGTGAGGTGATATTCCTAATCCTCGACATCTTGTAACAATTTTTCATTAAATTGCTAATAACTTTCATCTTGTTGTCCAACACTTTTGACCCTTTCTATTATGTTTATTTTATAAGAACATATAGTTGTCAAGTCGTTCAATTGAATTATTCTACATAGAGCATCAACGTATGTATTTTCTTTTCCTTTGATGTACTTAATCTCAAAGTAAAGATCACTGATCATGGTCAACCATTTTGATTTCCTAATATTCAACTTCAATTGTTCAAAAACATTCTTGAGCCCACTATGGTCTATAATGAGAGTCAATTTCCTACTAAGGAGGTAACCCTTCCAAATTTTCAAAGCATGAATGATGGAACTTAACTCAAGGTCATGAGTTACATAATTCACCTCATGTTCATTTAATTTCCTTGACTCATAAAGTACTACATGTCGTTCCTACATTAGGACTCCACTAAGTCGTTTTGTGCAGGCATATCTGAACACCACAAAATCGTTGTCAGGATCTGCAATCCTCAACGCTCGTCCATTGGTGAGCAATTTTTTTAATTTCTCAATTATCTTTTCACATTAAGTATTCCAGTCAAATAAATTTCCTTTTCTCTACAAAACTATGAATGGATGGCTTATCTTGGAGAAATTTCAGAAAAAATATTTTGTAATATCTTGCCAACCCTATGAATGATCTAATAACATCCACATTCTATGGAGTTGGCCACTCCATTATGGCCCTGATCTTATCTGAATCTAGTGTTATCCCTTCCTTCGAGACATTATGACATAAATAATGTATCTATGTTTGGGAGAAATCAAAGAAGTTGAGCTTTGCAAAAAATTTTGTGCTCAATAAACAAATCTAACATTGCAGCCATATGGTTTTCATGCTTTCATGCTTTGCTTGAGTACACTAGTATGTCATCAACAAACAAAATGACAAACCTATCCAAAAAAGGATGAAGAACATCATTCATTAAGAAAATAAATGTGGTAGGGGCATTGGAAATCCCAAAGAGTATGACTACAAACTCATAGTGCCGATATCTTGACATGAAAGAAATTTCACGAATGTATTCCTCCCTAATCCTTACTTGATTTTATCGTTACCTTATGTCAATCTTGGAGAAGACTACGAGTCTTCTCAATTGATCAAATACATCATCTATCCTTAGCAATGGCTACTTCTTCTTGATGGTCACCTTATTTAACTATATATGATCAATGCATAATTGAAGGGTTCCATCATTATGTTTTATAAATAATACATGTTCTCCTCATCAAGACACACTCAGCCTTATGTACCCTTTGCCCAGCATTTGATTTAGCTATAACTTCAGCTCGGCGAACTCAGGAGTACTCATCACATAGGGTGTCTTGGATTTTGGTGCTGCTCCAAGTACCAATTCAATAGAGAATTGTATCTCTATGTCAGGAGGTAATCCAAGAACCTCCACTAGAAAGACATGTGTGACTACTACAAAAGAAGGCACCTTCTCAATAGTTCCATCTCCTCATTCTCAATATCATTTCAATTTTTCTCATCATTAGAAATATGTACTACAAACAATGTGCATCCCTTTCTGTTGATACGTTTGACTTGCATTGTAGTAATATATCTTAATGATGTAGGCTTGATTTTCACTGCTTTCTCCCTACTCATTTAAGCACTCAGTGTCCTTCTCAAGATAATCCACCTTAGTCTTCCACGTGTACAACCATTCCATACCCAATAATATGATATATGAACCTAATAGAAATGCATTCTAGTGTGTTGTTGTGCGTATGCCACTAAGTTGAAATGCACATGACCTTACCCAATAAGTGGCTTTCCTTTTTGTTTTGGTTTTTAACAAACCAACCATTGTCCTCCATGCACTTTCCTAGCAATATTTCATTTTTCAACATGTTCTCGGTCTACATAACTATAATTATAACATGGATCAATTAAAATGGAAATAAAATGATCATGCATGTTACCTTCCATCTCAACGATCTATTCCTGGTGGTCTTCCTATTGTTTGTCCACTACTATGTAAATTTTAGGCATAGTCTAGGCTACCTCACCCATTATCAAAGATTCTTGTTTACTGCATATATTTGGTTCAAAGTTTTTGATGTGGGAAAACCACTTTTCTATGGTTTTCACCACATGTCCATCATTTTAGTGGCTCTTGGCCTTCAAACTTGACATCTTTTGGTTCTGAATGTTGCACATTTTTATTAACAATAATGTTAATTTTCTTTTGGAATTAGGTTGTTAGCGTTAGATACTTAATGTCCCTTTTCTCTAAATTTTTCTTAGGCCAATCCTTCTATTTGCCAATGGCGTTCTTTTCTTGTCGGCTGCTCTTAATTTCAGGTTTGATTTTATTTTTCTCGTTGCATTATTTTAGTTTCTTGATAGATTTGTTCGGAGTCTAAGCCTTTCACAACTCAATTTTATCACTAAATTCCATATACAACCCACTAATAAACCTTTGAATATTGGATTTCTCATCTCCAGTAGTATGGTACATACCTCAATAATTCTAGGAACTTTGTGACATATTCATTATCTCATAGTTTCCCCATCTTGAGTTCATATAACTCTTTATCTTTTTATCATAATAATGTTCATATAGGTATTTCTCTCCTAATAGCTTTTCAAATTCATGCCAAACTAGATCCCTCTCAACAATACCTTTGCCATTGTTCCAATCTTTCCACCATGTTTCTACCTTCCCTTTTAAGCTATAGGTGGAAATTTTCGCTTTCATATTTTCAGAATAGTCATGAATTCTGAAAAACATCTTCATGCCAAGCAACCAACCTTCTTCTTGCTTTGATTTCTTCATATCCCCATCAATTTTGGGTGGATTGTCTTTCCTAAGCATCTCAAGCATGGGATCCTTCTGCTTACTTTCTAAATGATGATGATGATAATGGTGAGAATGATGGGGCTACCTTTTGGAAGAAAAAATAGATGGTCGGTAAGAAGAATGCACATGTGTTATAGTCCCTCCTCTCGGGGCACTTGATGATACATCTCCTCGAATAATACCATTACTCCCCTCTCTATTTCTCCTTCTAGATCTACCACCATTTTCCCCATTAGTGTTATGTTTTAACTCCTCATGGATTTTCCTATATCTATGATTAGCCCTCATCTCGACTTGCATATGCCTCTAGAAATACGAGATAAGTTGCACGATAACTGCATTTATCCATAAATAAAATATCTCACTATTCATGTTAACTAAATTATTTCAATGCCACTTAGAAAATCCTCTTAACAACAACTCCAAATATTTGTATCCAAATGTATTGATTGAAAGGGTTTTCCTTATAAAGTTGAATGTGACGAAAATCTTGTTGTGACGATGAACCACATTGGATGGCTCAGAACGCATCGATGATGTTTTTTTTATTGAAAAAAATCTTGTAGTTCATAATATGGATCAAAGAGGCCTAAATTCAATCGGTTTTTTTTATATAATATCTCCTACCTTTAATCCCTTTATGATGTGATTTATTTTTCCACGTTGACTACAACAATCTCATATAAGGATTGAAGTGTTCCAGATTCTTTTTTATTATTACTACCCTAACCTTTATCTCTAATAGTAGCTTTTCCATTTATAATTATTCCACATTTCCATTGCTTTCCATTTTGAACCTTCTTTGTTAACTCAAGTTCGTATGTTGGGATGAAGTATTAATTTATAAAGATTCTTGATTATTTTAAAGTAGGAGATTTACCAATTATGGAGAATTTATGGTCAATACAACTTATCTTAACATAGATCAATTCATTTTTATATTTTAATGTCTTTCTTGCCTTCTTTGCTTATATGAGATAAGTTGTTTCAGTTTGTGACATATCTTTCATTTCCTCCTTTACTATTGCTAGTTTGTCCTCAAATTTTCACTCTTTTATATAAAAAATTATGAGTTTCAAGGTTCTTTTTTTACACTCATGGTCCATTTTACTGTGCTTATTTATTTACTATATGATAGCTTTGATATCTAATTTATTTTCCATACAAGAATTTCTATTCAATTTTCCCTTTTTATCTTTAATATTTTTTGTCAAGTTACAATGCTTTTCAATCATTGGTTGTTCCTATCTGTCGATTTCTTGTAATCTAGACTACATTTTTAATACCCATACCAATTTATGATATAAATATATATACATTGATGTTTGGATAGTAGGCCAGATGTTTATAACGATTACGATGGTGATCCAAATTCATTTTAGAGCTAGATTTCCAAGCACATATATGTCATTTTGAAAAAGTCGTCGAAGGGTCAAGATTTTAAATATTGTACATATTTCAATATTAACGAAACATCGATAAGTTGCGGAGACCATTCCACATAAAAGAGTATGGAGGGAAATCCAACTACATGCCAATAGAAAATAGGCGTTGTGTTCGTTGTTTGGGAAAAGGACATGTCGGGACCACATTGCTTCAAGGAGTGCCACATGGCAAGGAAAGGCCAAGCATATTTGGAAGGCACATGTTTCTCTTAGGGAGATAGAGAGAGGCATGATGGATTTTACACATTATAGTATTCCACTCTGGTGTATTTGGTTATGGTCGAGTGAGCTAGGGAGCCCTGTGCTTGGGCTTTTGGGCAAGCTTGAATTTTGTCTAAGGCTAGAAAGGTGTTGGGGGAGGAACATGAGTTCCTGCAAGCCTAGGATAATACCATCGTCAGTTTTCCATAAGGATATTTGAATGGTTGGAACCACTGAGGCACTGGTAGGGTGCACGTAAGAGATGTACTACTGGAGAAAGTTCGACGGAGTTTGAGTTTATGGTTGGGGCAATGTTTGATGGATGCATCCATTGTCTAAACGTATGTATTTCTTATTTGGTTCCTTCACTAGTTCTTATATAGTTGTAACCCTAAGTTGTAGGTGACCCGTACTTGATATTGATGAACCACGTGGTTTATGGTTTGGTGGAACATGGAGATACTATAGGAAATTACTTATTTCATACCTGAAAAAGTGTTCATGTTTATTTTGTGTTTTTTTGTGCAATTTATGAATGTGTGTTGGAAACCCTAGTTTTCTAGATTATATGATGTGTTTTCATTAATAATTCTCCTATTGTTAATATTAATTTTTTATCCAATTATGTATTATGGTGTATAATGGTTTTTATATCTTAAGTTCATATTTCCGCATTTTGAACATACACCATTCTTGTATTCTTCATTGCATTCCTTGTTTCTACAAGTAGATATTGGAATTATGAGTGGTGTGGTTTGAGTATAATTTCCTAGTAAGGAGTTATGGATGTTATAAGGTGGCTACAAAGCACATTTTTCAGCAATAGGTCTCATTCGACAAAATATGGGAGAAAAATGAGAAAATTTGAAGATGTCCCCCAACTTTTTGTTATAAGTATAGTGTTGGGATTGATTAAAACTTACCTAAAGAAAATAGTATAGAATCTAAGAGGACAATCGAAGGATCAAATTATATGGAAGAATTACTAAATTTCAATTGCCGAATGCTAAAATTTGTGTGTAGGGAGCCAGTCCTATGTATTAGATTCTATTTGGATTATATATGTATGTGTGTGTGTGAAATCTGAAAATTTTGGAACACTATAAGGGATATTGAAATGGACCTAGGATTTTTTTTTACGTTGGGGTTAGAGTCCACAGTGGATGGGTTCGACATAAGCGTTTTCACTGTGCCAACATGGTTGTGGAGATGGAACCTTAAATTATGTAAGTAGCCAAATATCACATTGAGAAAGTGAGAGCCACCACAATTAGATGTCACGCCACGAAGGCTAGCAGATTGGAGCCATTTTACAATCTGGTAGGCCAAGACATTGAGGGCACTAAGTTAGAGTGGCAGGCCACAAGGTTTAGTGTTAAATAATGAAGGGTTTGATGTTAATTAACTAAGTGATTACCTTCATAATGGAACCCTGATGGAGATGTGGAACTCAAATCCATATGATCTTGGGAGGCTCATTAAAGGGTAGACAATTTCGCAACTAATGATGATAATGGTTGATGGATCCACGAGATCGAGGTTGTCAAATCCCATTAGAGTACAAAGTCACATTAAAAAATATTCTATTTTAGAGTCTAATGTGTTTAAGGAAAATTGATCTACCAAGGGATATATATATATATATATATA